>APFE030275258.1:23153-42845 GCA_000404065.3 Pinus taeda
AACATGTCCATACCACATTTCATATGTAGTCTTGTTTCTAATAGCATTAGATGGACATCTATTCTTTATATATGTAGCACATAGAACAACATCAACCCAAAACATTATCTTTACATTTTTGAACAAGAGCATGGATCGTACCATATTTAAGATTGTCCTATTCATTCTTTCAGCTACACCATTCTGTTGGGGATTATAAGGTACAGTTGTTTGATGTTTGATGTTTGATCCCATGTTAGCGAAGATAGTTTTCAAATTCATTTGATGTGTATTATTTTCCATTATCAGTGAGAATAGACCCAATATGAGATTGTGCATCATTTTAAATCCATTTATGAAAATTCTTGAATGTTTGAAAAGCATCAGATTTGTTCTTCAATAAGTAAACCCAACACATTCTGGTGTAGTCATTAATAAATGTCATCATATATTTATTTCTATTTACAGAAGGAACAGGCATTGGACCACATAAATATGAATGAATGAGTTCAATTTTTCTATGTGCTCTTGAATGTGAATCATGAAAAGACTGTTTGCTATGCTTTTCTAGAATACAAGCATCACATTGCTTAAATTTCCTAGGAATTGTAGGCAAACCAGCAACACCATTTTTCTTCAACAAGCAGAGGTTGTCATAGTTCAAATGTCCAAATCTAGCATGCCATAATCAACTTGATGGAAGTGTACCTTCTTCATGATGAGAATTGTATGAGAAATGTTGTGCACGAGCAAAGGTTCCTTGCAGCTTGAGAAGCCTTCTTCTTCTATTCCCCTCCTGACAAGTGAGTGGTCAGATGCTTTTCTTACCTCAAGCTTGCCATCAAACATATGAATGGAGTGACCTTGCTGGTGAATGTGGACCAAGGAAAACAAGTTTCTCTTGAGCTGTGGGAGATATAGAACATGATGCAGAAGAAATTCTGGAAGACCAGGTAGTTTAAGCCTGATTGTGCCAAGCCCTGATGGCTTGATTTTTGATTGGTTTGCAAAGTATACTGCTCCATCAACATTGTCAGTGAAATCTTCAAAAAAATCTTTTCTACGAGTCATGTGGCAGATTACTCCTGAATCAAGCAACCAATCATATTTCCAAGAAGCAAGTGAAGCATTAAATAAATCTTCATTTACTCCAATGTTACATTGTGCCACAACATAGTGAGCGGATTCAGGTGCTTTACCTTTCTCTGTATCATCAGTTTTACCTTCCTGTTGGTTTCTTTTCTGCTCAATTTTGTCCCATGGTAGCTTTCATGTAGAGGCATCATGTGATCCATTTCTTTTGCAGCGTATGTAGTGCAAATTTGTCTTTTCTCCTTGAGAATGTTTGCCCCCCTTGCGTCTGAAATATTTTCCTCTTCCTCTTCGACCACCTCTTCCTCTTGTAGAATCTTGAGCAGGATGCTTTTCTTTATGAGCAAGGCACACAACGTCTTTAGAAGATTCAGGGGCTGTCTTCTTTCCAAAAGCTTTCTCTCTTTCAACAAAATTTTTCACAAGAGAGTCAAAGGTTATATCTTTGAGATTTCCATTTGCTTGCAATGACTCAAGATAATTGGAGTAAGTAGGATAAAGCGCCTTGAGAAAAGCAAAAAGAGGAATATCCAATTCAACTTTAGTGGATTTTATATCATGCATTATAGACTTTACTTCAGATGCAAGAGCAAGAGGATCATTATTTTGCAGTTCAAGAGTGAAGAGTCTAATCATGAGTTGAATGACTTCAAGTGCAGAATGTGAGTCATAGAGTTCTTTCAGCTTTTGTAAAGCTTCAAAGGCAATTGAATATGAAGAAATATGGCGACTCACCTCTTCATTTAGAGATGATGCAGTTAATGCATAAGCTTTGCTATTCTTGTTTTCCCAAATGACAAGCTCTTTGTCTGAGGTAGGCTGTACTGGGTTATTGTCTCCTTCTCCGACGCATACTCCTTTCCACAACTCATTGAATATGAGGGTGTGTTTTATCATCCGGGACCATTCAGGATAGTTCTTCTTGCCAGTGAAAACTATTCCTACCATGGATATGATTGAATGCATTTTGTAAAAAAAACTTTTTCTGATAGAAAAGAGAACTTCTGCCAATATACAGTAAAAATGTACTCAAAAGGGCATTCTCAAAGGGTATTATCGTCCACTAAAACTTCTAACATAAGGTTTTCATGTAACCATTGAATCACTGCCATCAGAACTTCAATACACAGAGAGAAAATGACTTTCAAAATGTACACAGCTACCAATAAAAACATTCAGTGCATACACAATATACGACCTCTTTTAAAAGGGCTCAACGCATCATGGACGTTCTGCCTCCACCAAATATTCTGCTACAAATTTGTTGTCATCGTTCAAATGTATGCTTTCAACTATTTGAAAGGATATTAGGCCACATCAAGCCAACATTTAATTATTTGAAAGGATATACCATGAACAACGTTCAAATATTACAACAGTCAGACCAGCATTCAATTATATGAAAGAATATTATAACAGTCAGAATCAAGTTCGCTTGCTATTCATGTAACCCATGCATCCATGTGTATGGTAGTGGCCAAGGGATGTCTGCATGTGGCAAGGGAAGGGCGAGGCTCCTCAAACTACCTTCCTCTAGTGATGGTCTCCAGTTATGGTGGTAGTCTCCTCTAACTGGAACAGAACTCTCTCTGGTCCTCCTCCAGATTCAATCACTTATATTTACAACCTTCAATTGACAATCCGTAAAAAATCAATGTAGAGGGAAATCCAACGCCGAAAATGACAGTGCAAACTAGAGACTAATGGTGCGATGATGGTGTGATTTGCAACTTAATGGTGTGCTAGCAATGATGGTGCGTTTTATGGAGACAATTTCGACTGATTTCTCATCCCAAAGTGAAGAAATGAGCACATGAGCAGAGTGGCACACGAAAAACATGCAAAGATCCTCTCAAAATGTCACTTAGATGAAATGGGCACAGGAAAGACCATCATAGCAGATTGAGAGCCTTGATAAAGAAATATGAAGAAACACATTAGAAAAATATGAAACGCATGTCTGAATGGAAACCACTGAAACACACCAGCGAAAAGACTAACCAGTGCAGGTTGGAAAATAACACACACTGACAGACAGGTGGGGGCATAACAGAGTAATGGTGACTAGATTTCAATAGACAACGTTCAACGGAATGAAAAGTGTTGAAGGGTATACACAGCGTTCAATGTTAGGCAGCATTCAAATCAGCGTGGATACTATGTTAGAGTATTCACAAAAAAAATTAATGTACAATGCTTCTTTCAGGACAGTATGGACAACGCAAACAGGACATCGCTTCAGAAGAGCAGGGCACAGGTTTTATGAATGGAATATGGAAAAACAACAAATATTCATGGACAGACACCTTCTAGCTGACAGAGAGCCAGGTAAAAGGAATATGGTAGACAAACAAAGGAGTTACAAGGGCAGGAATGCTAAAAATGGAGCTGGCTTTGATACCATGTCAGGCTAGGCAGTAACTCCATAAGGCAGAAAAACTGATTCATCTTATTCGATTAGGTGTGTCTTTGTTATATACAATAGGGTGTGACTGTTCAGTTCATCTCCCGATGACTGTTCACATTCCTAATTTAATTATTTACATAAATTCACCCAATCATGAGGATTAGGTTTCAACATGGGCTTTGATTATATTATGACCCCTTAGACTCCTATATATAGAAAGGATGACTTGCCATTTGTATCATCCAATAATTGTTCATTTGTGTAATGTAAAGGAGGTTTCCCCCTCGAAGAGGCTGATTTTTAATTTGTTGATCTATCTTTTCTATCTTTTTGTGAGCTGGTTTCATAACACATGTGATATAGCCATGTCATCTAGTTTCAAAGGGTGATTTCCAAATGTAAATATAAGAACCTACCACAATAGGAAATGTCTGTAAATAATGAAAATTGTGCAATGTAACATATCAACACCACATGTAATACCAATCCTTTGTATCCAACTATTGTAGCAGCTGCAACACCTTCCAAAATTTTGCATGCATCTAATTTCGGAGCCTCCCTTGGATTTTTACTTGATTTTTGCAAGCACTCAGGCTCACCTCATGAGCTTGTGTGAATCTTTGCACCCTCCTTACTTGATCATTCAACAAACAATTTTTTGCATGTTGGTCACAATGCCATGCTTGCATCCATGTTCTAGTCATGCACAAGGTCCTTGCTTCATGTTGGCTTGACCTAGGTTCAGAGATGATTTATCCAAACAAATCCAAGCACTACTCGCCCTTTTGGCAATAGCCTGCGGAGCACGGATTGAGGTCTTACTAGAAGTAGTATGGGAAGGTGCTAGAACTAGGTTTCCGCCCCTTGGAGATGTTTGATGATTTCAAGTGGTTCAGGGTTCGATCCTGCGCACATGTCACTATGTGTGCTTACTTGTACCCCGTAGCCCGAGATGTTATCTTTGCGCAGCCCTACTTGGGGCTCGAACAGTGTTATTACCCAAGTTCCTCCTCACAGCCAATATTAGGTGATTAACTGAACTTATTTATACACTTTTAGATTTTCTTAACAATACTCACAATTCATGTAAGTGCGTGCAATAAATAAACAATATAATTGCAAGTAATATCAAACATGTAATAACTCAGAAAAGATACACAGGATTCAAATAAAACTTCCCTTTATTATTTTCTTCCATCTGTTACAGACTCGACACTACCCTGCGCATTCAGCTGCACGGGTCCACGCACTCAGTTGCGGACTCTACTAGGCCTCTGCACACTCAACCGTAGAGACTTTTCCTACTACTATGACCCAAGACACTTAGACTCTTGCTCTATGCTTCGCTATCGTTGATACTCTATCAATTAGTTCACTTCCTTAGTTTGTAACTTAGAGCCTCGCTCTATTTATACAATCCCATGTTCCGTGGACCATGGGTAGGCTGGCACTACATTCAAAACTTAGGGCAGAGAGCCCTTTGACTCTAACATACAATTTGTGCTCTGTGCCCGTAATTCGTGGAGGTTTTACAATAATAAAAACTCAAAACTTGGGCTTTAAGCCCCAAAACATGTTGTGGGGGGATTCCATGCCCAACAGGACCCCAACACAAATATCATGACTCGCCCTTGAGTCACTTTCTCGGCGCGAAGATCTTGGTGCGGAGTCCCTCCTGCTGGTCCCAAATGGTCTTGATGTCTGCAGTGCACTGAGATGCTTCCTGCTAAATCTGCTACATTCTCCCTTCTAAGACCTCTATTTCTAGTGTGCTACGCTGAATTTGTGCATGCATCCCCTAAATTTGCGTGAGATTTCCTTCAATATCTGCCGTGATTGTGAAGGCTTCGTCAATCCATGGATGGACGCACACTTTGAGAACTGCTTCCTTATGGCGCGCCGTGTCCACCTGCTCCTTTAATGCCTTGGTTTCCTGCATCCTTGCAAGCTGCTGAGTAAGGACTATTGTTTGTGCAGTCCCTCTGATGCTATCATACTATTGCTAGAGTTTGTGTTCCTCTGTCTCTAACCACTGGATGTTGGGGTCCTTCTGCAATTTCGTGAGGACCTCAAGCGCCTGTTCCAACATGTTGGTACAGTCGTGCACTGCACCTCCAATTTCTTCCAACCCTGCTGTAGTAGCATTGGCGCACTGTTTTCTGATCTCTGGAGGAGTGGAATTTTGTGCCTTCAACCGCAACTCAACAATCTGAAGGTTCAGCTCCAGCTGAACCTTTGTTGTCTCTTCTCTCACATCGCGGACTCCAGTTGCCAAACTGTGAATCTACACTTTTACTGGTAGATCTGCTGTGATAGCCAACTCTAGGACGCATTGGAAAACATAATCTACCGTTTGTAGCAACCTTTGGTTTTGCAACACCAACTCATCACGTTGCAAGCTAAGCTACTCCATATTGATCTTCTGTTCACTAAGAACTTAGATCGTGTGGTTCTCCCTAGCGCACAAATCTACTATTATTCCATCCTGTAACTGATAGAGCATTTCCCAAGGAAGGGCAGCTAGATTAAGGCCAAGGCCTTTCATCATGCTAACTATCATTCAGCCCATCACATTTGACGATATTAATGCTCCCTCTAGCAACATTATTGTGTTGGCCATCCTCGCACGCAACATCTACTCTGCTGTTGAAGTGCTTGCTGCGACATGGGTAGACAGGATACCTTCCTGAGGGGGCCACAACTTTAACTCCTGCAACTACACCCTGAGGGCCCCCAACACACTTTGATGCTCCATCATAAAATCTTGGAGCACTTCACTGGTGACATCGTGGACCATCTCACCGATGTCATGGAGATCACCTTCAGTTAAGGTGATTGGGTCAATGGCCAACTGTGAGGCCTTGACCTTCTATCTTGGACCAGATCTTTCTGTGATGCACGACTGCTTGAGTTGTGTGGATGTGGTCCTTGGGTCCGTGCTCCCTTCTGCTAT
The DNA here is from genome assembly GCA_000404065.3 of Pinus taeda. Classification (NCBI taxonomy): domain Eukaryota; kingdom Viridiplantae; phylum Streptophyta; class Pinopsida; order Pinales; family Pinaceae; genus Pinus; species Pinus taeda. The sequence goes on from APFE030275258.1 coordinate 29,585, forward strand.
TACTGTGTCCTCTACCTCCTGCCCTAAGGACATTGCTTGGTCCTCCTCTACCTGTACTATTGTGACCTCTACTATTTGCACTGCTATTGCTGCTTTTGTGACCTTCTTCTGCTCTGTAGCTTCCTGTGCCGTTTCATGGCTACCCTTACCTCGGTTGCCACTTTTTCGTTCCACCTTATCTCGATGAGTTGGGTGATGCACAACTTGGCATCATCCTTCTTTTTTTGTGATTCCACCTTTTCCAGTTCCACCAAATCTAGGGCACACCACTCGGGAGGCCATGTCGCCAATATAGTAAAGATCGCGTCGTCAGTGGCTATAAATGGTAGCTTTGTCCACTGCTGCGCTAGATCCTTTCACACCCTAATGTATATGTTATGTATATCTGCCTTGAAGTCTTAAAAACTATGTAGACTATTATGCACCATAGGTGATAGGCGTGGCTTGTTGTTGATCCACATTCAGATGCTCGCCTCCATGAGCACACAGAAATTTTTTGTATCTTGAATCCATTTCATGTCCTTGGTGGCCTAGAGCAAAGCGTACTTCACGGCCTTTGGTAAGTCTCAGTCAATGTTCGGGAACTGACTATCCTCGATAATTCTCCCTCCACCAGAAATATGGATAAGAGCAACCACACATAGTGGAAGGTCTTACCCTGCTCCTGGGCCTCACGACAGTTTAACAAAAACTCCTCGTAGAGGAACTCGTCCCAGTTGAATTGGGACCCCTCCACGCATTGTTCGACCAACGTGACCACTGGCGGTGGCACCTCATCAACATGGAATTTTCTCATCACTTTACCAGCCAGGAGTTGGGTGGCTATGTGCACCCTTTTTTCCTTGATGCTGGTGATAGCGTAGCCCCTCTTTTTCTTCTCTAGCTTATACTTTGCCTTCAGGCCTCTGTGAGAGCCAAATCACTACTTTTCCTGTCTATCATTGCAGGGTCATTTCCCTTACAAGGAAGCCGAGAAATTATGTGTATGAGGTCTACCTTGATGGGAATAGGCTCCTCCATCCATCGATACCCATCATGCACCAGGCAGAGCAGCTACTTGATGACAAAAATGGTGATGGGTGTGCAGTAGAAATGTGGTATCCATAACAAATGTAGCAACATATCCTTTTCCACATCGCGCAACCATTTTCGCGGCTCTAAAGTTATCACCGTCCCCTATGTATTCTGCTTCATCAGATTTGTCATCTCTAAGTGCGAAAACTTCTCGCTGTCCACGAGGTCCCAGTCTCAAACTTCATGGTGGGCACATGGCCTAGGTGCGAGCCCTCAAATACAATACCATTGGGGAGAAGCGGGGTCTAGAGTGAACTCTTTGTTGCATCTAGATACTTTGGTACTTTAGCTTTCCCTTTTCGTGGAGGGACATACATGGGTAGTTTCATTGTGGAGCATAATGGTTGGATGTCCTCCTCCACATCTTCTTCTTTTTCTGCAGTGGAAATTAGGGTTTGTAAATCTTCTTCCTCCTCATCTATTTCAATCTTGACTACCTTCCCTTTTTCTTCCATTGATAGCTTGTTGTGTCGTGGATTCCTTGGGGACATGCATACTGGTCCCATTGGTTGCTTATCCTTCCTCGGCCTCGGTGTTCGTAGTGATTTTGGGATTTCGGTCACAACCCTAGCACCTTCGGGAACATCGTATACCATTGGGGTCTACGCGGCCTCACTGACGATTCCTTATTCAATTCCCAAACCATCCTTAGTGGTTGTCATCATCTCTAAACAATATTTTGTGTCTTGCGTACTTAGAGGCTTAATTATTGCTCCGCTCTCAACACTCTGTGCTTCGCTCAAGGGCTCAATTCTCAAATGACTAAGTGTTGTTCATTGGCTAGCCTTTCATGTTTTATAGCATCTTTTGAATTCAAATTCGACCGTTCCCCCCAATGTCGGGTCATCGACGCTTTCTTGGAGGAAGATTTTCCCAAATCTTGCCCATAACTCTCGTCTTAGATGCCCGATGCCTGCTCCATTGGCCTCAACTCAGACATCTCGTCATGAAAAGTGACACTAATGGTCACTTCCCAGCCAACTCGTGTGGTAGTGCAACCCTCCATGCGTGGTGATGAACCCTGTGGCATTCTGCTCGTGCACGCACCTCTCAGAGTGCACAACTTCCAAGCAGAATAATCTATAGTCCCATGCTCCCTTTCAACTACCTGGAGTGCTAAGAATTTCCTTCCTATGGCTAGTCATGTGGCCGCACCACCTCTACGAGGTGCCATCCCATCTTTTTTTGTGGTTTGCGGAGAGTCCTTACCTACCATTGTGGTGATCAATACTGCATGCTCTACTATTTGCAATGTGCTACCTTGGTTACTGCATTTGGTGATATGCAGTCCTAGCCACGGCAGCAGACTAACCAATTCTGGGTGATAGTCCTCTAATTTGTTAGTATGATCATCCACATCTTGTATTGCCATCTTTGGTTTATCAATGAGAAATTCTCCATTTATTTCATTTTCCAGCCTCTTGACCTCTTCATCCATTCAAGTGCCTTTCTTCCGTAGCCATACCCGGTCCTTTTCAAGTTCGTGAAGTCTAAAGTTTCCCTGTCGAATTGCTTCCTGAAGTCTTATATGTTCTGCTTCACGTAGCTGTGTGATTTCTTCATCCTGGGCCTCACACACTGTCGAATCTATGAGTGTTGTTATGTGCGGATTCATCTTTACATGCTCCTCAGAGATTACAGTCCTTGCTTCATTCCGCAGCCTTGGAATTGATCTTGAGGTTAAGGTTTTGCACATGGTCCTATAAGCCCATCAAACCGTTGGTACACGTAGGTCCTAGTCAGTGCGTCTGACCTGGTGGACCTTGTTCAACACTTTGTACACCCTATCAAATGCTTCCTCGCGGATAATATTTGGCGTGCTTAATCTTTCCTGCCACTACATTTTGTTCCTATTTTCTATCCTGGGAGTGGTGTGCATTAGTGCAGGCTACGTGCCATACATCTGTACCCATCTGGAAAGGTGAGTGTGCAAGCTACTTTTCCCCTCATAATTGGCTCTCATTCATATCTGGGGTTTTCCAAATCGTATAAGCATCCCCCTTCTACATTCGCACCAATCCCTGAAACTTTGTTAGTGCATATCCCACCATCTTGTAGGCGTAGCGCACAGTGCCCATTTCAGAGTATGAAAACGTTGCTATTCTGGCACTTCGATCTCAAATTTGTTCAGAAATTCATCCACCATTGTTAACCCATTGTATCTAGGCAGATCCTTTATCTCCATTTTCATGCAGCGCATTGATCTTACCGTCATGTTGCAAATTGAGTGTTGTTACTTCATGCAACCGGTTCTGCCATCGTTCGATTTCTTCGTCCGAATCCGAAGTGCAGGAGCTTTCACGTTCCCATGAAATCCTACCATCTACTGTTAGATTCACCCAATCCTACTCTCGCGTGGTTATCTTATAAATACAATCGAGATCGTCATCACTATCATCATCGTGCACTGGTTCAGTGTATTGCGCTCCTTCGGAAGGATCTAGCGGTACTACTAAGCGTAGTGACTTTTTCTCAAAAATCATTTTGTGCTTCTTTAGATTTGTGACTCCATTCATATTAGTAGCCTAGTCTATGCCCACTAGCATAGGATAGGGATTACTATTGTCGAAAATCTCTATAACTTCGAAATCCACCAGCATGCTCGCACCTTCAATATCCACCATTACTCCTTGCAATATTCCCATGGGTAAGATCTTCTATTGGTTTGCCATTCAAAATTGAATAGGAGACCATTGTAGTGCAGGTCTGCCCATGCGAGATCCAGAATTACTTGATCCATTTCATACTCTCTGATTTGTGCAGTCAATCTCATTTCCGTTCCTATTCACAATGCATGATTTCCAAGTTTCCGGACTATGCACGGTTCTCCTGACACAACGCATCTAGTGATAAGTTCCTGTAGTCCTTTTACAACCTTGCTGTAACAGTTTCATGCATGTCTCTAGAAAGGTAGTGAGCAGTGAAGGATCCATCCTTGGTTCTAGTTGATCCTTACTACCTGAAGTGGAGGCCTCTATGAAGCTGTTCTTAACTTCCATGAGTGTCTCCTTGGTGTGCTCCAAATCAAATTTAGGTTCCTTTGTAGGAGCCTTGCGAACCAATGCACTTTATTCTGGCTGATTACCTTTGTCATCTATGATTGTGATACCACTTCGAAGCACTATGTTTACATTTGGGTCCTCTTCATGTGGCTTAGATCTCATCATTTGTAGGTTCTGAGTCGAGGGAGGCTGGAGTACTCTTTTATTGCACAACCTTGCTATTAGTGTAAGGAAGTCCTCCATCTCATGATTAAATTGGGTACAATATAAACATGATGCTCCCGTCAGATTTGTACAATTGCGGACATAGTGCCCTAACCCTCTGCAATTGTAACAGATTAGTTGTCTACGACCCCTTCCTGGTCCCATTCCACCTTGACCTCGTCTGTGCCCCTGAAATCCTGCACGCGTCATTCCTGTATTCGGATCAAGGGATTGCATTTCGGTTTGCACTCTATAGGCAGGGGTTTGATCCATCATCAACTCATAACTTCTGCAGGTGCACTCATCATGGCCTACTAACTTGCAGAAATTACAGAACATTTGTTGGGATGTTTGCGTATACTTCTGCAATAGGTGACAGTTATTTGTAGTGTGTTTTCCCTCTATCTGAAAAATCACGCACCATAATACCGGTGCCACGCTTGGTCCTGCTTGTGCCTTTGGTCTTAATGATATTGACCCTCCTCATGCCAAGTAATTCACGAAAACTAGACAGTGGTCCTTGTCATGCCCCTGGCCTTTGCATTTTATGCACCATACTTTCTCGCGCGCCTCTAGCCAAGATGTCCTATCCTGTTTCAAACTCTACATTTCCAGACACAAATTTTGCAGTTGCGCCTGGATTTGTTGGACTCCTAGACCATGATCTTGTATAGGGGTCTCGTGCAATCTCATTGCAAAGAAAATTTCATGGATTTCTATATATGCATAGCTCTCTAACCACTATTCCTTTGATACTCATGGATTCCTATTTTCCTGTGCCACAAACTCGTGAATTTTCTTGTCCAACCACCCTTCAATTTATTTCTTTGTTGGATTCCAGTGAAATGACATCAGACATCCCTTATGTAGATCCCGGTCCTGGCAACAAAACCATTTGTTGGCTTGTTGGGGCCTAACCCAGGTTCAGATATGATTTATCCAAAAAAGTCCCGGTACTACTAGCCCTTTGGGCAACAGCCTGTGGACCGCAGACTGAGGTCTCACCCAAAGTGGTACGGGGGCGTGCTAGAACCAAGTTTCTGCACCCTGGAGATGTCTAATGATTTTAAGTGGTTCACGATTTGATCCTGCATGCACATCGCTAAGCGTGCTTACCCATACCCCGCAACCCAATATGCTATCTTCGCGCAACCCTACCTAGGGCTCGAACAATGTTATTACCCAAGTTCCTCCTCATAGCCGATATTAGGTGATTAACTGAACTTATTTATACACTTTTAGTTATTCTTAATAGTATTCACAATTCATGTAAGTGCACGCAGTAAATAAACAGTATAATTCCAAGTAATATCAAACATGTAATAACTCAGAAAAAATACATAGGATTGAGATAAAACTTCTCTTTATTATTTTCTTCCTTTTATTACAGACTCAACACTACCTTGTGCACTCAGTTGCAGGGGTCTGCACACTTAGTTGTGGACTCTACTAGGCCACTACACACTCAGCTGCAGTGCCTCTTCCTACTAATACAACCCAAGACACTTAGACTCTTGCTCTATGCATCATTATCATTTAGACTCTATCCATTGGTTGACTTCCTTAGTTTACAACTTAGAGCCTCATTCTATTTATACAATCCCATGGTCTGCAGACCATGGTTAGGCCGACACTACATTCAAAACTTAGGGCGAAGATCCTTATGACTCTAATATACAATTCGCACTGAGCGCCTGCAATGTGTACATGTTGTACTCGCTATGTGAACATCCATCACACTCACACACAATGTTGTATGCATCATGATCATTTAATGATCTATCATAGGTGTCATGCTTGTCACTCGCACGGTTGGTCAATGATGTTGAGCATATGTTGTTTTGATGGTTTGAGGCATATTGTCGTCAAGTTATGTTGAGTGTGTGTTTGCAAGGTCGCGTATCCAAAAATTCACTTGCTCACATACTTAGTCATTTTGTTGAAGTTCTGATGACCATATCACCCTCTAACAACTAAACCTCCACCTTGAAATTAACGCAACTGATTGTCAGTCAGATCATTGTGGAAGTGTCCAATAAGCCATTTCAATCTGCTTTGCCCATAAGCTATTCAACCAACCCTCCTGATGGTCAACTAGAGAGTTTGACCGTGTAATGACCTCGAGACTCACTCCCCTCAGAAATTGCGAAGAAGCTATAGACCTTGCCCACTCTGCTAACTGAGAAAACTACGAAGATAGGCTAGATAGACACCAAGTTCCCGTACTTGTCTCCTTAAAAAAATTGCATATTGTTTCCAGCCAGCCACCCAGTCAGCCAACCGATTGCTCACCCAGAAAACTATACAGATTTCATGAGTGAGCCCTTCAACTGCTCAGCGTGCCGCTCATCTCAGAAACTATGCATAGGTGTTCAAAAGGTCATCCTCCCAATAGTTACACAATTTTTTTCTCCAGCAATCCCACAACCCGCTGTCAACTCCCTCCAGGAATTGTGCAGTGTTTACTGCTAAGCCATCCCACATCCCACTGCTAGCTCCCTTTAGGAATTGTGTAGTTTTTGCTGCCAAGCCCCCTCAAGCCCACAACCATCTCCCTCGAGGAATTGCACAGTTTTTGCTACCAAGCCCCTCAGTTTCCTGTACTGCCTCCTTCGAGAAATTGCATAGATTTTCCCTCCAACCAAACCAGATTCTGCAGATAGTCACTATTGATCTAGATTGTTCATCTCAGTCTCCCAATGATCTCTGTGCAATTTTCACCAAAGGTGCCCAAAGCTTGCATCCCATCTTGAAACTTTCATTGTGTAGTTTCATAGCTTTGTCCTCTCTCCTGATCACCTGCATTCGAAAGAAAATGACCATGTATCATGGTAGACTAGGAGGTTTATGGATTTGATGTCATATCATCATGAGTGACTACAAATAGAGGTACATGAATAAGACATGACATGAAAACAGATGGGATGAATGAGGAGAGTACATGCAAGGAAATGTGTTCACAAAGGGATTAATGAAAGATGCATGCTAGGAGATGTTCTCGTGAACGAACGTTGCATGCGAGGAGAATAATTTGCGAACGGATGAACATTTCAAGCATGCCAAAGTATAAGAAAGGAGCAACATGCACATGCAACATCAAGCGGAACCCAATGAACGTTGAAGACTCCACACACCTTGCCATGTGGAGGTGAAGCTGGGATACACCAAGAGGATATCCCTCACTCAACAACATTGTAGCTCGACATACACACCAGCAACAACATGAACATACCAACATTGTCGTATCAAGTCATGTCATGAGTCATGTCAGCCACATCACTACTGTGGGCTATACTATTGTAAATTAATGTAATGTAACATGGAAGTCCAAAAGACACACTTGTATTTTGAAGAGTCATCTAGAGTTGATAAGTCATGAAAGTCAAATAGTCATGAGGGAAGTCAAACAGTCAAAACAGCTAGTTTTACCGTTGGCTATAAATACCCCTCATTTGTACATGCAAAGGAATTTTTCACCTTCGCTCCTCCCACCTAACCTTGAGAGTCTGTAATCTTTTCTTTGAGGAGCGAAGAATGGATCCAATGCCCCCTTTCATGGGGTTAGTGATGTATGGTGTACCGATGTGTCTTGGGACTTTCGCTTAATTCAAAAACCTAATAATAGGCCAACATATTATCACAAATATATTACAACTATTGTAAGAACTAATCTTGAACACTTGTAATGAATGTTAATTTAACCCTTGTTAAAAGAATTGAACTCTTTTGGTTTCTCTAATGAATATATTGATGAAAATGTGTTTTATAGGTTTTTGATGCTGTCATGCCTGTGTTGGTTACCTCCCCGGACATTAGACAAAACCTTTCACATAAACTTGTTATAATGACCATCGCACCCACGTGGGCTACTCCGCTAGGTGTTGTGCATGCTATCTTCTCATGTGTGTTGTGATTGACGCATCCATGAGGAATTATGCTTTGGAAGCTGTGCATGTCTTATTGTGTTTTGTGTCTCTAAAAGAGTTGGGATTCTTTCCCCTTCGACTAGAGACTCACTTCCATCCTCTCTCTCTATAGTGAAAGAACCTTGACAAAAGTAACATTATCATCCACCAGGCATGGGAACCTTGAAGACAAAGCATACCACTCCCTCGTGCTGACAAGAAAGAGCTAAGGTAAACATTTAAGATAATGGTAACTGCGCCATCATTCCATATGGGAATCCTACACCAAAGGGTTTGAGGTCTGGGTGGGACTTCATATCACGGCGATCCCCTTAATGTTGGCGGGTCCAGCACCATCAACATTTTTGGTGCTAGAAGGAGGGATGCCTGTTGTTTATGGATCAATTTACTCTCAAACCCACTCATCAATCATTTGGTCAAGGTAGTAACTTGCACTCTCTCTCACCTAAATGTGACTCTGAAGTTGGTTACTCCTCACCTCCGAGAAGTGAACACAAAATTTCGTATCAGCTCCTTTGCTCCATTCGTCCCATAACCCATTAGTTTGCGAAAGTAGTCAGACTGATCCTAGGAATACAACATCTTCCATACACATCAAGAAAGCCAAAAACCACTCCCATAGGGGTTGCTGTATAATTGGTGGAAGAATAAGTTTTTTCCACACTTGAATGTTTGGTAGACGCTCTTGAGAATAGATGTTATAGACATATTTGGGCACTGCAACCCCAATCATATATTTCAATAAGCCAAGGGCTCTTTAACTCCTAAGAGTATTGTTTCATACCCTAAAGGATCATGGTCAACTGATTACATAATTTCCCAGAAGTTCCACCTAAAAAACTACTCAGAACTGGCCAAAACTGGACCATATTGACTGCTCCATGGTCAAGGTGTGATGCATACTGGCTGCTACACTAGCTAGGTGCGATTCATAATGAAAGAGCCTTCTGTGGGGTGTGATAAGTGAGAAGGGACAAATGGCAGAGACAATTTGCTAAGTGGATGCTCATGGAATCTTCTAGAAACTTCTCCTATGAAACTTGCCCTCTGAATTCGCCTAGGGATGAGTAAGAGATCAAAGAAATCTCCAACTGGAACCAAGAACTATCAATGGAATGACACTAATAAAAAACTGAGAGCTGACTCACCCACTTTCAAGACATCTATATATGGATCCCTCATCTGAGAGATCTAGAGGCTGGAATTTTGTAATTTGTAAGGAAGTGCTGTTGGTTTCTCTTTGAGAAGGAACATTGTATTGTTGGGTGATCTTGCTTTTCATGAGGTGAAGAGGGATTTGATGCTGGATTAGATAGCTAGGTTGTAATCCTCTCTTCTACTATTAATAAAGTTATTTGAGTTTTCCTCCATATAATTGTGTATTTGTGAATCGTGTGAATGCAATTGTATGGTCAATGTATTTCTGATTCTACATTGTTTATGGTATTATAGATCTCGATGCTTTGATGGTGTTTTGTTGCTTTCCCTCTACAGGTATTCTTTGAAGGGGGACAAGTAGGAGAGGAGTGGAAAGCTCTATCAAAAGATAAAGGAAACAAGCAAGGAGCCAAGCGGAAGATTCAGGTTGGTGCTCTCTGCTTCTCTCTTATCTATCATACATAAAGGAAATCACAATTTACTTTGATTGTTTGTTTCTAAGATAGCTACCCATCTTAGTGGGACTAGCAGATCGAAAAGACACTAGTTTTTCTAGAAACAAAATGGTGACTCCATTGGGGAGTGACTAGTTTGTTTGTTTGTTATCTTTGTTTTCTTGATAAACTATAGACGGAGCCTGAAGTTAAGGCAACTAGCCTTCGAATTGCTCTTGCTATGCAAGTGCAAAGTAGATCAACGTTGCTTCAGTTAATCTTCAGGTTGATTTATGAACTAAACATCTGACTTGAAAATATCCTAAGTGCCCTGGTGGTAGCTCAATAACCTCCTAAGATCATACCCCTGTACTTTGTTTTTACTGTCTATCATAGCTTAGTTGAAATCACTGAACTTAGTTGCAAATTTTGAGCAAAAACCAAACACAGTTTTGTTCCCTGGCCCATCACATTGTCTATAACGGGAAGCCTGTATGCATCGCACCTCCTGTGTGTTGCAGGTGAGATGCATCCTTGTTTCCCTTAAGGACAGGTGTGATGATTGAGTGATACTGTTTTCCTCCTTCGAATTTGGTTTTTTCCTCCTTGTTCTCAGCTCTATGTAGTAGTTTTGCTACTTGTGATCAATATCTCATTGTTGAAGTCTTATTCCTTTACATTATTTAGCCTCCATTGAATAGGATTTTTGAATGTTTTTTTATGTATTTTTCATCATTTACAGTCCTCCTTTGTCAAGAGTAGCTTAATCAAACTATCGTTTTTTGATTCAAAAGTGTCGTAACTGTCGTTTTGAGTCAAGAAGAAGAGCGTCATAAAGTCTTCCTCTTTTAGATAGTTGATTGTACTTTTGTCATTATATTTGATTTGAATTGTCAATATTTGAAGTGTCGGAAGCAGTTTTCCATTCTAAATCGAAAGTGTCGTTTTAGTCTTCCTTTCATTTTGAAAAGCAATTGTGAAGTGTCGCTTTCAAGAAAATAGTTCAGATCTCTACTTAGTTTTCCTTTTTGGCATTCTCACATTAAGGAAACATAAAAAGAAATACATTCATGTGAATTTTCATTTAGATTGGATGCGGAAAATGATTTAGGAAAAGTGCATTTAGTGTGTGCTCTCTGCTCTCTGTTGAAAGAATCATACTCTTTTTTCCTTAGTAGCTAGGATTTTCATTGTTAAAAGAAAACAAATGACTGTTTATCATTTTAGATTGGATATTTAGGAATTTTACATCTACATCATGCAGTGAACCTTGAAAGACAAAATTCTAAGAAAAATCAACTCTAAAACAAACCTCAATGAACATAAAAACGCTTTGGAACCTAATGCAACACATCTAGAAGTCTAGGCTAGAGACGTGTTCTGGCGTCGTAAAACCCGGTGACTATCGTTTTCATTGAAGGTTGGGTGATTCCTCCTCTTTGATGTGACAAGTACCAATACGGACTTGTGCTCCTTGTACCTCAAGTATATATTGGGAGACCACAATAGATTTATATCCTTTATCCTTAGGAAGCCGTGTCTACCGCCCTATCGATCACAATGCATTGAACACAGCATTCAGGAAGATTGACTGCCATACGTAAAGTCCTTGGTAATTTCTCTTTAATTTACCACCAAGGTGTATATTACAGTTTTGCAATTGGTTTGGTAATCCCTCTCTTTATATTTCCAGAGTAGTCACTTTCGTTCCTTTTCGACTTCTTAAAAGAAAAGGTCCATTGCACTTGTCAGTTCAGGCTCATTAAAAATCGAAGGCGACTAGAGTCATCTTTAGCTTTTTCTCAACTCTTAAAAATTAAAAAAGCAAAGTTGTGTCAAAGCATCATAAAATTTATTTAATTCGAAATAACTTTTTCCCTTTAATTTTTGAGTTGATCAAGTAATCCGCAATCGTGGAAGAAAGTCAATCAAAACCATATTTGACTCCAGAAACGAAACCATTTTGGCAAAAACGGTCTCGTTTAACTGAGTTGAATTCTCCTGGTCTATTTGAAACTTGTGTTTCAACATCATCAGAGACTCCAATTACTCCAATTATTTCTGGTACATCGGCCTTTATAGAAGAAGTTCCGCAGTTACAAGAGGACATTAGAACTAATCCTAGTGTAACGGTAAGCACTTCTATCCCTGAAACGGCTCCATCTAGGGTTGATCCAAAAGCTGAAGTTCACTTACCTGAGCATCTAGAAGTTGAGTTACAGAATTCAGAAGGTGTCACCCCTCTAGTGTCTATTACTGCAGAAGTGATACCTTCTACGGCTTCGGAAATATTTTACGGACCTGATGGTCTACCTCTTCCACCTGGACTGATTGCTATAGAAGAGATTGTAGAGGATCTTCTGTCCAATACCCCATTGCATTCTGGAACTGGGATCCACTTATATCCTTCTACTATAGAAGTTAGTTCTTTTAATCACCCTTCTTTGCAAGTGCCTGTCAAATCGCTAGGAAATCTTTTGGATAGACTAAATATGTCTGAACAACCATCAACATCTAGGATTGTGCCATCTGATACAGCAATGGTGGAGCCTCCTGCTGCTACTCTAACAATGTTTGCTGGTATACCATTTATCCCAACTAGTTATCAATCGCTAGATGGAGTCTACCCAGGGATTGTTTCGACAACATGGTCTGTTCCTATTTGTTCATCTGGAATCTTATCTAGAATTTCTTATGTTGAAACTCAACAGATTGATTCTTCACATCAGTATCAATTTGGGCAGTCTAGTCTCCAAAGACCCATTTATCCTTTGAACACTGGATTTCCACCATATGGGGGGCAGTATGCTTTTTCATTGTTCCCTCTGGGAGAAGAACCATATGAGAGTTCACAACAAAATTCAAGTCAAATTGGAATTACATCCAGTGGTTGGGTACCAATACTACCTTAACAATCAAGAGTTGTATATTCAATGCAACCAAATCAAACTGTGTCGAACATTCCCACTACACCTACTATTGTGACTGTGTCGCAAATACAAACACTACCTATTGTATGTCAACCTCAAGCTCTTAGGTCGTAATACTATAACCTCTTGTCTCCACAGCTCAATCATAACCTCAAATTAGTGCCTCGTTAATTGGTATGACTCGGGCTCAAACGGGTACTATCACCCCACATCTTGGTCAAACATCCAGTATTGGACAACAAAAAATGGTCCAACAACCATGGCTGGTGCAATATCAACAACCGAAATTCCAACAAGCTTACTGAGGACCTGAGCAGCAAAGCTTTGCAGGTAATGCGAAACCGTATTGTCAAAAGAGTTACCAACAATCATATTATAATGGTTATGCCCATCAGCCTTATCAAAGTTATCAACATTAAATACATTATGTTGGTATGCAAAGTGTTATGAAACCAGCTCAAGAAAAGATAGAAAAGATAGATCAACGCCTTAGAATTCAGCCTCTTCGAGGGGGAAACCTCCTTTACATTACA
>APFE030275258.1:51751-67098 GCA_000404065.3 Pinus taeda
CACGTGCCCATGTGATTCATTTCTCAAAATGACATGTGGAACATGGAGATCAATGAAAAGGCTGCGGAATTGCTGAATGGCTGCGGAATTGCTAGACAACTGCGGAAACTCTGTGCATATGTCAAAAATCTAGACAAACAGTCAAACATTTAGCAAAGTCAACCAATCATGCTTAAATACATCAAATGTAATGATCTGGGTAAGTATATGAGGAAAATAGGGCGAAAGAGAGGGATAAGTGAGGAAAAGTTGTAGGTAATGATGGATAAATAGGTGCAAGTTAGAGGCTCTATAGTTGCCACTGCCAAAATCCAGAAAAATGAGGCCGAAGATCTAGAGGAGGGGGAACGTCTTCTCCACTCACAGATATGGGTGAAGGGTTCACCGCTGCAATTCATTGTCGACAGTGGCAGCCAAAAGAACCTTATTTCAGTAGAGGTCATGAAGCGGTTGGGCCTACCAACTACACCACACCCACTACCATACAGTATTGGGTAGCTTCATGAAGGATGAGATCTCAAAGTTCGCCAGCAGTGCCGCCTTCCCTACAACATCAAGCCTTTCACAGACGAGGTATTGTGTGATGTTACACCTCTGGATGTTTGTGATGTACTATTAGGCCAACCATACTTGTGGAGGCGACATGTTGTGTATGAGTCAAGGCCTCGTGTTATCATTATTTCTTTGAGTAATTCATTATACAGGATACCGGAGGTAGCCCCACCTACCACCACATCTTTGATCACTGCTAAGAAAGGTAGCAAGCTCATCTCCCAGACCAGGAAATTCATCTATCTGGTTCACTCCCAAAGTAAGGAGAAGATTGTCACCACATCCATGACCATCGCAAAGGGTTCCTCCACACAGCAGCAACAACAAAGGGATACGGTCATGACAGAACACAACAACAAATTCTCCTCACCCATAGGGGTACCACACAAGTTTCAGGTGGGCAACAAAGTCTGGTTGCATCGATAGAAAGAACGCCTTACCAGAACCCATCAGAAGCTCAGACCACTCCAACATGGTCCTTACACCAGTACCAAGGATATGGGCAACAATGCTTTGAAGCACAACATTTATCCATTCCTTCGCTTGCACCGAGTGTTCAATGTGGACCACCGCCGACCATGCTTCCCACCATTTCTGGACACATCAAAGATTGCAGAACAGCTCACCAGCGACCCAGCTCAGCAGAAGCTTCCTCATCTCAGGGAGGAACTCAATGCAATGGGGACCATTTCTTCCTAGGGGGGAGGAATGATCCAGGTGGATGTTGGTGGCCACCCACCTATCCCATTTGGACCCCTGCAACTGTCTCCTTCAGTTTTTCAGTTTCCGTAATTGTAGCACAATTAACTATTTTTAGCAGTTTTTTCGGGTCCTAAACTTCTGGAGCCGTTTTGAGGCCCTAAACGACGTTTTTTTGGGAAATATGGGGGCAACATGGGTCCATGGACCGGTGTTTCCCTTCCCAAAGTGGTATTTCTCGGATAGATCTTTCTAGCGAGCTATCATATGCGTCAAACAGAGATTGTATGCCAAAATTACGACCCCGGGAAGTTGATGTAACAACTTACCCAAAAACGGGGCCACAATTTGGCGTTTCATCTTCTAGGGTTAGGTTTTGGAATGTGAAGGGTTTTCCATTGTTTCTCAACAATAAATAGGCCTTTGAGCCTCATTGTAACACAGTTCAGAACAGTTCAGAGGCATGTAGCCGCTACATCTCTTCTCAGAGATAAGCTACCATCGCCCTAGCTGGTGTATTTCCATTTTTGGTTGTAACCATATTTCGGTATTTTCCATTAATGAAATGAAGTATTATTTCCACTGCATGTTTGTGTATATGGTTATCTCTGTATTTTTTTGCATTCCTGTTTAAATCCGGATCAAATATGCGATTAATCGCATATCAGAAAATACCCCCATTTCTTGAAATAGCCTCTGGTTTTGCTAATTTGTGGCAGCGCACATCACCATGGGCTGACGGTTTGCGCACTTGACCAAGCGTCCTCATTGCTCCGCATTGTTCACAAATTGAAACTGTTTTCAAGGATATCTCTGATAAGCTTGATCTTTATAAGACTTTGAAACTTTAGCATGATTTAAAGAGTTCATGAAAAATAGAGAGTGTTCTAGGATCCAATTCAGATCACAGCCTTCCCACTGAAAATGCTTTTGGACCACCAAAAGTTGGTTTTTAAGCATTAATCAGGTGAGGGTATAGATTCCTCACTTACCCAATTTCTATCCATTTTTCACTACTTAGTTTTGAACCTTTGAGTCCAATCTTGAGGTACTCAACATCCCCCTTATGCATAGTTCTCACCTTCCTATCTAGAACTGCATCTTCCTACAATTCATTGAGATATTCGGGCAAAAAATCATCAATAGAAGGCAATTGAATTTGCTCTTTGGGATCTTCAATCAATGAAGGTTCAAATAGTCTCAAGATTTATGCATTAACAACTGAGTAAATGTGCATGTAAGCTTGTAAATCAAGGCAAAAAGCATTCTCACCAATTTTCTCAAGTACCTTGAAAGGTCCATACCTTATTGGCTTCATCTTCTTACCTTCACCTTGCATTCTGTCCTTGCTAATATACAGCCAAACTTGATGACCAACTTGGAAACTATGCTCAATCTGATGCTTATCATGCCTTGCCTTGTACTTGGCTTGGCTCTTTTCCAACTGTTCCTGTACTGCCTGGTGAATCTCTTGGATTTGTTCAATGAACTTGGTTACCTTGTCCACATCACTGTGTCCATAAACTGCTATGTCTTTACCAAAGACAAAATACAAGGGATACCTTGGTGTGAAACCAAAATAGGTCTCAAAAGGAGATCTCTGCGTAGAAGAATGTTTAGCTCGGTTGTAAGCATGTTGCACATAACATAGGTGTTCATCCCAGAGCTTGGGATGCTTGCTGCAATAGCCTCTGAGCAACTAGATCACTTTCCTGTTGACCACTTTTGTTTGGCTGTTTGTTTGCAGATGAAAAGTTGTGCTCTTCTTCAGTCTGTTGTCCATCAATTCCCACAGACTTGACCAAAATTTCCCAACAAATCGGGAGTATCGATTAGATATAATGGAAGTGGGTAATCCAAAATGAACCCATACATTATAAAAGAACAACTTTACAATTTATTTAGATATAATCTATTTGTTACAGGGTATTAAAATACACATTTTGCTAAACCTATCCACAATAACATATAAATAGTCATAACCTTTTCTAGTTTTAGGTAGCCCCCCAACGAAGTCCATGGAAACACTTTCCCAAGGATGAGAAGGAACTGGTAGTGGAGTGTACTAACCTAGTTTTCTATTGTTGGGCTTGCTTTTAGCACACATGGTACACCCTCTTACATATCTAGAAACTGTTTCATCCATTTTTGGCCAATAACAAAATCTTTGCAGCTGTGCAACTATTTTACTTACACCAAAGTGACCTGATATTAGAGAAGTGTGTGCTTCTCGAATTATCTTTACTCTTTTAGTTTGTGGAATGTATAACTTTCCAAAATGATGCAAGAGTTGGTCCTTAACATGATATTCCAATTCTTCTACTTGTTTGCCATGACTTAAAGTTGCATATACATCTTTAAAATCTATATCTTTAGCATACTGTTCAATGTAGCTTTCATGAAATACTGAATTATTCTTAAGTATAGTAGATACATTTATGATTGGTCTGGACAACATATCTGCAACTTTATTGTGTATGCCCTTTTTATATCTGATGACAAGATGAAACTATTGTAAAAAACCCATCCACCTATAGTGTCTTGATTGTTGTAACTTAGTTTGTGAGTGTAAATATTGAAGTGCTTGATGATCAGTGTGTATAACTGTCTCTTTTCCCATCAGGTAATGTTTCCACTTCTTCACACTCTATACTAATGCATACAATTCTTTATCATATGTGGGATAATTAACTACTGCAGAATTAAATGTCTCAGAATGATAACATATGGGTTTACCATGCTGCATCAACACTGCTCCTATGGCATAGTCACTGGCATCTATTTCAATCTCAAATGGTCTTTGAAGATCGGGCAGTGCTAGTACTGGTGCTGTACTAATCTTTTTTTTCAAAGTTTCAAAGGCTTTCTACTATTTTCCTGCCCACTGAAACACCTTGTTCAATCCTGTTAAAGCATGTAAGGGAGCTGCAATCAAGGAAAAGTTAGAAATAAACTTTCTCCAATACTATGATGCTCCTAGGAAGCTTCTAACTTCTGTAGTAGATTTGGGTCAGTTTACAATGGCTACAACCTTAGATGGATCTATCTTCAATTCACCACCCCTTACAATATGACCCAAATAATTCAAAGATGTTTTGCCAAATTCACATTTTGAGAGCTTAACATAAATATTTTCTCTTTTCAAAGCATCTAGAGTTTGCTTTACATGCTTCAAATGTTCTTCCCATGTTTTACTAAACATAAGAATGTCATCTAAATATACAATGAAAAAATCATCAATAAAAGCTGTGAGTATCATTCATTACTCTCATGAAGTAGCAGGAGCATTAGTTAAGCCAAAAGGCATAACCAACCACTCATATAATCCCTGCTTTGTTTTGAAAGAAATCTTCCATGCATTTTGCGTTGTAACTCTGACTTGATGGTAGCCACTATGCAAGTCCAACTTGGAAAAATAAATAGCTTCTTTCAACTGATCTAGTAGATCATCTATGCGGGAAGGGGATAACGATTTTTTATCATTATCTAATTCAATGCTTGGTAATAAATGCACATTCTCCATAAACCATCTTTCTTTCTCACCAAGACAATTGGAGACCCACATGGTGATGTGCTAGGTCTTATGAACCCTTTCTCGAGTAGCTCTTGTACTTGCTTCTTAATTTTTGCATTCTCTAAAGTGGACAACCTATACATTCCGATGTTAGGCAATGGAGCATCTTGCTGCAAATTAATATGATGTACTATTTCCTTTTTGGGTGGTATAACTTTAGGTTCTTGAAATAGTATATCATATTCTGAAACAAATTTTTCTAAATCAGCTTGTTGTTTAGCATTACAACCCTCAAATACATTGGTTTTATCAAGTTTCTTTTCCTTTACGACCATGAGTAAAAATTGTTTGCATGAATTTATAATTCTTTTCATCTACCCTGAGTTTACGAGAGTATAATTATCCTTGAGTTTATTAGCTCTTACAATATATTCAATTCCATCTTTAATGAGTTGATACTTGTTTTTTTTCTCTATAGAAAATATCTTTTCTATCATACAAGTAAGGACTTCCTAAAACAATTCCACATATATCCAAGGGAACAATATCTAACGCAACCTCATCTACAAATGCTAACCCAAAAGAAAACCTAAGTTTACATTGTCTAGTCACTTGTAGCTTTTCTTTATCACATAACCAACCTAATGGATATGGCTTCTTGTGAGGTGTGGTTAGTAATCCCAACTTCTTTACAATTGCTTTAGAAATTAAATTTACTTGTGAGCCACTATCAAACAAAGTATCAATCTTTTGATGCCTGGAAATAACTCTAATATGAAAAATCTCATGTCTTTTCCTCTCATTTTCTTCTTTACCAATATATTGTGCAGAATTACTAGTAGATGCTTCTGAATTTTTTCCTTTTATACCTGTGGCTGTGATTGTTGTTTCATCCCCTGAATATGACCCCAAATATTTTTGAATATTCGCAGCAATATTCTTCTTTTTGCCATCGTACTTCTTGGATTTTAGCTCTGGATGTAGAATCTAGCAGTGTTCATCATCATGCCCATCCTTCTTGTAGTGAGTGCATGAAGATTTGGTCTTTTGTACATTATTTGTCTTCCTCTCTTTCCATTTATGTTTTCTCTTTTCCTTATTATTGCTTGCAGTGGGTTTTGATGATCCCCCAATTTCTGGGTACACATTATTTCCTCTAGCCTCTAGATGTGTAGCTTGAATAGATACCTCATCTATGCTAGTGGGATTAAATATGGGAATGGTGTGCTTTAAATAGATTTCCAGACCACCTATATACTTCAACAGAGTTTCAAGTGAGTCTAAAGAAATTCCTAGAATCAAAGCTCTTTTCCTAAATTCTTGGGTGTAGCCTTGTACACTTTGCCCATTTAATTGTCGAAGAGTTTGCCAACTCATCATGGCTTGCTACATATAAGCTAGTGGATAGATCTGTTTTTTAATTGCAGAAACAAATTCACTCTAGACAGAAAAAAATTTACCATGCTTCTTCATGTCAGCTTGTGCCCTTCCTTCCCACCATACCAAGGCAGTGCCTCTAAGGCATAGGTTGGCTAGCTAAATCTTACTCTTGTTTGAATCAATGCTCTGCATCCTGCAATATACATCAATCTATCTAATCCAATTATCCATCTTCTCTGCATTCAACTCTCCATCATATATCGACAAATCAAATTTAACATCTAATTTAATCAAAGATGTTTTCTTTTTATTTTCAGGGCTATTAGGAGGTGTGGGAAGCTTTTCTTCATTCCCTTTGCCTTTAGAATGGTCATGGAGGAGATATTCTTCTGCTCCTTTATCTTGTTTGGAGTTTGATGAATCTTCATATCTATGTTTCTTAAATTCTCTATACATTTCCTCTACCATGGCTCTCGTGGTCATGAAACTATCCATGAACTGGGAGTCTGATTCCAAGGGACTTTCTTCTGCCATTTTCCTCTTAGGATAGACTCTTCCAATTTTTGGGTTAGCTTCAACCAACTCTCATTATCCTAATTTACACTTTGATCTAGTTATCATTCAACAAAAATACAACACAAGCTTGTCTAACCTTAGTAACCTAGAGCTCTGATACCATTTGATGTGAAATTGATCTAAGACAAACAATTAAGGTATTACAGACTCATGTGCATGGATGTGACTATGTTATTTTATGCAATGGATCGATAAGATTTCAAAATACACAGGCACTGAAGCAGTTAGAGAAAACATAACAAGTAAACATATAAACACAACAAGTTTAATAAGGAGTTCACCCAATACTACTGGGCTTTGTCTCCCGGCCCAACCTTCAATGGTAGCCTCTCTATTATGTTTTCAAAGCAGATTTTTTACAACAGTGAACTCAATTTGAGTCTCACACAGCAAATATAAATCAGCAAGACTGTACTTGGATCCCCTAAGTCTCTGGAGTACATAGACTCTCCTTATTGAAACTTGACCTCTATTGGTCACAGTAATATGAGCCCAATTTGAGACTCATACATGACAGGCATATACAGAGGAGTTCGATTGAACCTCTAAAGCCTTCTCTGGAGTACATAGACTCTCTGAATCTATCTAGCTCTATCTGGCTCGATGCTGCTTTTACTTCTTTAGGTCAGCTCGGCTCCTTATTTTTTATCTTAGCATTTTGCGTCTAACTAAATCTCTTCTCTTTCTGTTAGTTCATGGCTTTTAAAGCCAATCTGCTTTCTGACTATTCATTTCCACTTCCTAGCTTTCTGGTTCCCCCGCCTCTATCCATTTGAATCCCTTTGTTCTATGTAATCATCACTGTATAATGCCTCACAGGGAGGTGGCCACCTATTTCATAACGAACTGAGTGTCAGTTCTCTTGGACGTTTTCAAAATGACCGTTTATTCTGTTAACTCCAAGAATGCCTACGAACACGATCTTCTCCCAATGCATTGTCCTCGTCGGACTTCAAATCCTATACAACTCTACATGTTTACCTTGTCAAATCCAGTCATCCATCGGAACACATCTCTGCCATTGATCTGGAGCCTCCAGATCCAACAGTCATCGTCCATATCTGGCGGATAAGTAACATGATGTTTACCCATCCGACGTGAGCAGTTTTCTCTCTCCTCTGCCAGACACGTGGCACCCATTGTGTGGCATCAGGCGGGACTCTGTTGAAACCACTTACCGCTCGAAGCCCTTCTGATATTCTGCCGGTTTTTGTGGGACCCCACCTCTGATGAAATTGGCACGATATCTGTTACATTTTATAACCTTTCAGGTCTGGTTGCTCAGGGCTTTTCCTTCTTTGAGGGGTTTACTTGACGATATGTGATTAGTGACTCGTTTCTTGAAATATCCTCTAGTTTTTCTAATTTGTGGCAGCGCGTTTTTCCATGGGCCAACGGTCTGTGCACTTAACCGAGGGTCCTCATTGCTTCATGTTATTCACAAATTGCAACTGTTTTCGAGGATATCTCTGATAATCTTGATCTTTATAAGACTTTGAAACTTTGGCATGATTTTAAAGTGTTCATGAAAACTTAGAGAGTGTTCTAGGATCCAATTCATATCAGTCCCTATCCTCATTTACCTACTCATTGATCAGATGAGAGGTACTTCCCATGAGTCCCATACTGCATGGGTAGGATGCCTCGATAGGAGAACTAATCATCCTATCCATAGGAGAACGAATCATCCTGTCTAGTGGATGCCACAGAGAACTAATCATCCTGGTCTATAGGAGAATGAATCATCTTGTTCCACAATCGCCATGGAGAATGAATAATCCTGGCCCATAGGAGAATTAATCATCCTGTTCCATAGTCGCCATAGAGAATGAATCATCCTGGCCCATAGGGGAACTAATCATCATGTTCCATATTTACCATGGGGTGTCACAGGGGAAGGTTGAACCTTTTACCCTATACAAAGTGCACCAATAGGGGATGGTGAGTCACCCTTGTGGTCATATGTCGCTCCAAGAAGTACCCCACGCCCCCCTGGAGCTCCTAAAGCTCAGTAAATCATACTTGACCCTCATTAGAGGGTCTTTAAATGACACCAAGTCGTTCTCGGAAAGTCAGGAATTTGACCTTTCCTAGGGGCTTTGTTAGAATGTCAACGACCTATTCATCTGTATCGATATGTTGGAGCCTTACTGCTCCTCGCTGCACCATATCTCGAATATAGTGGTACCTGATATCGATATGCTTGGAGCGATCATGAAATAGAAGATTTTCTGATAAACGGATCCTACTCTAGTTGTCACATAGAATCATGGTGGTATCCAATGTAAATCCAAACAACACACTGAAGAGCTTTTGCAACCGGACTTCCTCACAGGAGGCCATGCTAGCAGCAATGTATTCTGCCTCAGTGGTGCTCAAAGCCATCGAATTATGCTTCTTGTTCATCCAGGATATTGAGGAAAATCCGAAAGAGAAACAACAATCAGAGGTGCGCTTTTGGTCCTCCACATTTCCTACCCAATCAACATCAGTATACCCAAGTAGTCTCACATTTCTAGCTGTATCTTAATCCATGAGTGATTGTGCCATGAATATATCTTAGCAGATTCTTGGCACCAACCCAATGTGATTGGTGAGGCTCAACCATATGTTGACTCAAAGTGTTGACTGCAAAGCATATATCCGGACAGGAGCTCACCAAGAACATTAATGCTCTGACAAGCTGTCGATACTCGGTAGCATTTCGTAAAATAGGTCTGGCAACACTGTTGCTTAACTTCCTAAAGTTAAGCTCCATCGAGGTAGTTTTGGGCTTGCAGTCCACCATGCCGAATATTTCCAATATCTTCACCACATACTTTCCTTGAGATAGGAAAATCTCCCCTGGTTTCTATCAAACTTCAAGTCCTAGGAAATAGTGCATGAGTGCCAGCTCTCTCTTGCTTTTTTGAATGAGAGGATCTACACCTATTAGAAAGAGGTCGTCAACATATAGCACTAGTATGAGAGGATTGTCATCTATAACCTTAAAGTAAAGGTTGGGGTCAGCTTCACTCCTAGTGAATCCCAACTTCATCAAGTAGCTATCCTATCATACCATGCTTGGGGTGCTTGTTTTAGCCCATAGAGGGCCTTCTTCAACTTGCACACATGAGATTCTCGATCATGAATCTCAAATCCTTCGGGTTGCTCCACACATACCTCTTCTTTGATCGAACCATGTAAGAACGCAGTCTTGACATCCATCTGTTGTAGGCTCCATCCTTGTGAAGCAATAAGGGCTATGATCAAGCGGATGGTGGTATATTGGGCAATAGGTGCAAGTATCTCATCATAGCCTATACCTTCCTTCTGGGAGAAGCCACAAGCGATAAAACAAGCCTTATACTTTTCCGCACTTCCATCAACTGCATGTTTTATCTTGTAAAGCCATTTTGAAGTGACAACTACCTTGTCCTGATGTCTGGGGACTACATCCCAGACATCATTCTTCATAATAGACTCATATTCTTCGATCATAGAATCCTTCCATACTTGATACTTGATGGCATCTGTGAATGATGAAGGCTCATTTTGGATTATTGTTCTCATGATGGTTAGGAATCCTTGATACCTGTTTGGTTTCTTACTTTCACAAAAGGTTCCTCGGGGTGTTGTGTGTCCTTCAGCATCATCAAGTATCCCGCTAAGTCATGAAGGCCTCTTTCTTGAAGAGGAAGGCTTAGGTAGTGGAAGGTCAATAGGATCCAAGGGTTTTTCCACATCAGGCATTTTCTCATCTTCTTTTTCTTTCGGTTCCCTGGTGTCAGCTTCTTGAGTGTTCCTCAAAGTAGGAAGATTATGCACCTTGCTAAGGGCCATATCTTCGTCAAAGGTGACATCATGACTAATCTTAACTTCCCTTTGACCAGCTACATAAATTTTGTAGCCCTTGGTATTTTCACTATAACCCACAAATATTCCTTTCTTCTAGATGCACCCAATTTATTCCTTTTCTCTTTCGGCACATGAAAATATATCGGGCTTCCAAAAATTTTAAAATGAGATATGTCAGGTTTCTTACCGGTGAACATTCCTTTAGGAGTTTTGGAACCCAATGCTTGATGAGGGCATCGGTTTTGTACATATACAATGGTATATGTAGCTTCGGCCCATAGAAACTTTGGAAGCCTTTGATCATGGAGCATAGAATAGACAGCTTCCATAATCGTACGGTTCTTCCTTTCCGCCACACCATTCTGCTTAGGAGTATAGGGTGTAGTGGTATCCCTCTTAGTGCCAGCCTAAAAGTCATGAAATTCATTGGATTCATATTCAGTCCCATTATCAGTCCTTAGGATCTTGATCTTCTTTTTGGTTTGATTCTCGATCAAAGCTTTGAAGTGTCGAAACTAGGAGAACACTTCATCCTTCTTTTTTAAGAAATATATCAAAGTCTTGTGAGAATAATCATCTGTAAAACTGAGGTAATATAAATATCCTCCCAAATAGTTCAGATGCATCATACCGGATATGTATGAGTGAACCAATTGTAATATATCAGACGTCTTTCTTGGCTTGAGGGGGATGGTCCCCTCTTGAGATTCCCTTTAGCACGTCTTGGACATACACCTTCTTTCTCTAATCTGAACTCGGGCATCCCAGCTACCATTTTTCTTACATCAATTAGAGCTTTATAATGAAGGTGAGCAAACCTTCGATGCCATAATCTAGACTGAAGAGATGTGTCACAAGTCATGACACCCAAAGGAATTCCTCTGACTTGATATAATGAATCAAATCGAAACCCAAGAGTAAAAGCATCTTTAAAGTTCTTTTTCCATACATGTACCTTGCCATCGCTGAAAGCCGCCTTGTAGCCTTTGTCTTCCATTACCAAAATGGACACCAGGTTCTTTTGAGATCAGGTACATATAATATGTCTTGTATGTGGATGGTATTACCCTGATTTAGTTGAAAAGTGACATTTCCTACGCCTTTCACGGGATATTTTGAATTGTTTCCAAGAACAATTTCAGGTTGGTTTCTTTCTCTACTATTTATAGAGAGCTTCTTTGTAACCAATGAAGTGTCTTGAGGCACCACTATTAATAAGCCAATTTCCCAGTGAGTCCGAGGGAGCAGTAGTAGATAGAGTAGCTGGTAGGTAATATTCATCTTGCTTATTGGTCAACAATGTTAGATTCATACCTAGAATTTCTTGCCTTCTTGAATGGTTGCCCTCTTCCTTGATTTCCAACACTTCTTTTACCTCTACCATTTGACTGGCCATTCCTTTGATTACTTTGAGAGGGATTTTGATCATCGTCTCGGTGTGAGTCCCTTTTATTAGGGCACTCCCTTGCATAGTGACCCGTTTTATTGCAATTATAACATCATCCTTTGACTTCTCCCTTGGTCCATTTGTTCCTAGCAACAGCGGATGCATTTGATGGAGGCTCAACAATTCCGCCTCTCACATGGTCCAACACTTCCTGTTCTTCTAATGTTAGATCGAGAGACATCTTCCATGCGTGATAGTCAGACTTCTCATGGAGTTTGTCTTTAGTAGGGAAGTGTGTTGAGGACCCCATGATTTCTTTCAGATAGCTTTGCCAACCTTCTCTTCAATGATTTCTCTTGTTCTTGCTTGGGCTTTGTCTTCACCTCAGCTCTGACACCATGTTAATTTATGGTATGTTTTATGCTTAGAGCAATTTACTTATCTTTCTTATTATTATCCACAGATTATCAATTGCATGTACATTAAGTAAAGTGAAGATAGAACATTTAAACAATCAACATAAAACAAGCCACGACAAGAGACACAAGATGTGGTGGCTAGCCAGGGACAAACCCCAATATGGGGAAACCATTTGATCAAATCTTCTTTTATCTTCAATAATTCAATAGAGAGAAATAGTATAAAGATCTAATTTATATCAGCAACAAAAAACCCTAGATCAAACTCGTTAAGTCTCCACCAGTAAGTCGTTCACCGTGCACCAGTCCAATACTTCACCACACATCAGTCCAAGACTTCGTTGTGCACCAGTACAAGACTTCACCATGCACCAATCCAAGACTTTGCCGTGCACCAGTCCAAGACTTTGTCGTGTACCAATCCAAGACTTCGCCATTAGACTTTGTCATGCACCACTCCAAGACTTCACCATGTACCAGTCCAAGGTTTCACTGCGCATCAGTCGAAGACTTTGCCATGTACCAATCCAAGACTTCACGGTGTACCAGTCCAAGACTTCGCTACGCACTAGTCCAAGAATTCGAATGACCTATTTCGGCTCGGGTGAGAGAGAGAGCCTTTTAGTGTAGGAGAGAGAAGAGATTATTTTTCTTTGTAGGAGAGAGAGGGATATGATGAGAGGTGAGTGACCAAATGAGGAGGAGTCATCCTATATTTATATCCAAACGTTGAAGGTGAATAGATGTGTCTGTTGGGCGTCTGAGCGTACATAAGTTGCTGGCCAACTTTGAAAATTTGTCAATAATCAAAATAAATTCATATCTCCATAAATACTTACCGAAATCAGATGATCTTTAGATCAATCCTACACCTCTTGATGAGAGGAACCTAGGAAAAATATTATCAGCCATGAATAAGGTGATCCACATGGAGTTTGGAACTAGTTGCCAATTTTAACGGATTACCAGTGATTAGTTAACAGATAAGGCAATTGATGAGAGAATTGAATTTAATGATTTAAAAACAAAGATATATGAATACAGTGAATGGAAATAAACTGAAGAGGGAAGGAGCATTAGTTTGCATGAGATTGAAGAGACACATAAGGACATTTTATTTACAAATTGGGATGCGTGGATCAAGCAAGCTAAATTTGTAGTGGAAAGAGCACCAGGAGTGGCAAATAACATAGTAAAAGAAGTAAATCACACTTTTCACACTACCAAGTTCGTAAAAGAAGGTAACTCGAAGTCGTTTCCCCATTTAAATGACTTGGATAAAGACTGGAAGGCAAAGATGAAAACCCAAAGGGAGGCGATCACACAATTATCAAAGAGTGATTGGGAGGCATATTGACAATTCCTTTTCAAACCTCATAACAAAATCATTATGCTAAATTGTTCACTCCACTCAACTCAAAGGATGTTGCCACCTCTCACAAATGTTATCTTTGCAGGACAGGTCAGAACGCAGTTTGGGGCACCTCCTCAAGTGAAACCGATGTCCAATATATGCGATCTAAAGGAGAAGCTGGAAGATAGAAAGTCATCTTTATAACCTCTTCTCATCAAATCACTTTTATTTTATAGTTAGTTCCAAGTTAAGAGGAAGGTGTTTGAAACCTCCTCAAATATTTTGTATAATCTATTTTTTAACTTTAGTTAGATAGTATTTATACCCTTCTCATGCATTTAGAGAAGGGTCCATAATTTTATCAAATTTTTTTGCAAAGAATGCACTTCTGTAAGTTTGTGAATGCCTTGATGAAGTTATGGAACATGGTAATTTCTTTTGAATATCAGACTGCTTTCCTCTGTTGATGCACTATTGTATACTTGGACAATAATTTGATCTAAAGAAAAGAGTTGATCTATGTCATTAATCAAATGAGCAGAACCTCACACATATGGTACTTTTATCTCTTATGATTAGTTCTATTTTTGTTTAATTAGTGACAACATTTTGTTTTCATGAATAATATATGGAGTATGTTCTTTTTGTTATGTGTTAAATGCACTACTGTATGATGCATAGCTGAAAGTATTTATTTTCATATATGATTATTAATATATGTGATATAGTTTATACATTTTTTTGACTAACTATTTAGTCAAAGAAATTATATTTAGATATTTTCATCTTTTTTAAATATGTGAATGATCTTTATTATCACTTAACAAACATATATCCTTTTAGATCACATATCACACAGAATACCCCGGGTTTATATTAGATTAGGTTAGCTAAAGATTTGCATGATAGAATAGGTCATTTAGTTATCATTATTATTATTGTGATTTCTTGAAAACCACTCACTCTCATTTTCAAACCCACTCTAGGAAACTAGTCCCATCATCCCTAGTCGGAGCCACCACTTCAAACAGAAAAAGAGTTGTCTTTAAGGTCTGGACTGGGTGGTTATCCCCCATGTTGGAGCAACAAAATTATGAGGCTTCAACAGATCCCTAGGCCCTAAATCGAGACAAGTCTCTCGGGATTTAACGCAATCCAAACCTGTATCACTAGGCCCTAAACTGATACTTCTCCCTCAGGCCTTACCGTTTATCTCGCCAAAACTGGTCAAGGGATTCCTAGGCCTTTGAAAATGAACCTAGAGACCAACTCCACCCCAGATTCTGAAGTCCATCCAGAAAAAAAAGCTCAAAACTGAAATAAACATCCCAACACCATGGCATCTGAAGCAATTCAAGGCTAGGCTGAAAACCACTATCATAACCTGGTAAAACCATGCCACTAACAACAATAGAACCATACACCAACATGCAAAGCCATGCATTTCCAAACCAGCTAGGAAATCGCACATGCAAAAGGTTACTTGCAAGTACTCCTGCTGAAGATTCATGATCCTGCTTTCCTTCCTTGATCCTTACTTTCCTTTCCTTTCCTTTCCTTGTTTTTCCTTCCTTCCTCTAAAGCTAGAGTGCTCCAAGAAAACTCTAAGTGACCAAGAGAGAGAGAGAG
>APFE030275258.1:76722-117098 GCA_000404065.3 Pinus taeda
TTTTCTGATCACTTCAACCTGCGACCGATCCAGCTGAACTATGCGCACATCAGATTTTTGAGGTTGAACATTCAACTTTGCACATATTGGTTTAGGTAAGATATTAGATGAAGCTCCTGAATCAACTAAACAATTATGCAAATTTTTGTTGAAAACTTCATAAGTAAGAAGAAATGGGGGAGTATGAGATCTTGAACTTCCTCCAATTAAAGTGATATGAGCCACATTAGTTGGAGGTCTTCCCATCTCATGAGAAGCTTGTGAGATTACAACGGCGGGCAGAGGTGCAACTGGTACTACTTGTAATTCTTTCAAAAGAATCTTTTGTTGATGTTTTAACTTGCTCAACTCATAAAAAGTAATGTTAGCCCTATTTTTCTTCATGTCTTCTATAATATTATACTCCATCTCATCAGAAACAATCAACGTTTTAGATTGAGTTGGTGAATCTGTTTGGACTGGGCTTGTTTGAGTCGCTTTAGGTGTTGTCTTCTTTGCTGTGACTTTGTCCTTAGGCATTGAGCTTGCACTCTTTGGCTTAGGAATAGGTTGAGGAGGATCGAGTTGATTTCTACTTCTAGTACTGACCGGCGATGCCTCTTGATCCTCTTCATCTGGGAGGATGAAATCCCACATACCCTGTACTTCTACAACTTTTTCTTCATTAGTAGGCTCTTCGTTGGAAATTTCCTCTTCTTCTTCTTCTAATTCAGCATTTGTAATAGCATTGGGAGGCTTTGAATTAGTCGAAGGATTTCTTCTATAAGGCTTGTATGGTTTTTTAGAATAAGTTTCTGCTACTTGTTTTTTTATATCAACCATTTCGTTGGACATGGTTTTCAAAACTTTTCACAATCCTTCTAAATCGAATGGGTCTTTCGATTTTTTCTTTGGATATTCCTTAAAAGTAACCTTCTTAGATTTTCGTTCATCAACGATGTTTTTCTTTTCTAAGGCTATGATACGTTTCTCTACCGCTATTGCTTCCTTCATATTGTTAGCTAAATTTGTTTTGTTACCCCTATCAACGAAGATTGCTATGTTTGATGGTAGAGCCGATATGTACCATTCACTTTGAACTTCTTCGCTAGGCTTGGAAGTGGTAGGAATTTTATTCAATAGTTTATTGAAACGTGAGTTGAAATCTTTGATAGGTTCTTTTGAATCATCCCTAAGGTTAGACAAGTCATTAATCAGTGTTGTGGTAGACCTGTCATCACCAAACTTAGTCAGGAATTGTTCTTGGAAAATATCCCAACTACTGATAGATCTGGATGGTAATGAAAAATACCATGATCTAGCTGCTCCTTGCAAAGTGTAAGGAAAGAGCCGAACAACATTGTCTTCATTAGTAACCCCATTGAGATTTATAGATAACATAAAGTTATTTATATGTTCTTCTGCTAGCATGCTTGTTTCAAGATTGAACTTAGGCAACCATTTTTCAGGATGGGCTGGTATTTGACTCAAGGGAGCAGGCATTAAGACTGCCCCTGGATTATTCCATGGAGATTCGTCCATCGTTGAACTACTAATAGAGGAAAGCGTAGAAGATGATCCCTGTGATTGGGAAGATGGGGATATTACAGTTCCAAATGATTGAGAAGGGGATGTGGAAGTCCCAGTGGACCGGTGGACAATAATCTGAAGTGGAGGGTTGGATGGTTGACTTCGCGGTGGAGAGGTTGAGATGGATGATGATGACGAAAGAGTCTCGCTATCAGACCCTTTAGGTGATTTCCTTGCTCTCTTCCTTGTAGGTAGAGGTAACTCAGTTGGTTCAATACCAAAATTCTCCCTCTTCAATCTTGTAAGAGGGTGAGCAGGGTTATATTGCAAAGTCACACTACCTTGAGATTTTTCAGATCTTTGGGGTAATATAGAAAATCGCTGAAGTTTATGGATCAAAGATTCAACTTCAGGAGGTTCAATATTAGATTTCTCTAAAATGTCAAGGTTTATGGCAGTGGTTGTTATTTTATCGACTTCTTGCTCAAGATTTAAAGATTCTAAATGTGATGGAGAAGTCGAGGGAGATGGTGAGGGTGATTTA
This sequence comes from Pinus taeda, assembly GCA_000404065.3. Classification (NCBI taxonomy): domain Eukaryota; kingdom Viridiplantae; phylum Streptophyta; class Pinopsida; order Pinales; family Pinaceae; genus Pinus; species Pinus taeda. The sequence goes on from APFE030275258.1 coordinate 78,776, forward strand.
CTCTTAGAATGGTATTTAGATTTAGATTTACATGCCATTCACAATTCATGCCTCCTTCTAGCGCCAAACATGTTGAAGCCCCAAAAATCGAGTCTATAACAAGGGGGATACCCACCCGGTCCGGACCTTGGTTAGCAGCGCCTTTTCCGTTTGGTATAGTGAGTCCGACTGGGGATATGGGACCAATTTCACAATTTATGTGTGTGTGTGTGTGTGTTGAGAATTGATATTTCCTTTCTAATAATTTCTAAGTAAAATACTTTTATTCTAAATCTAATGTAAATGTAATCTAGTGAACAAAAATATCTAATTGTAAAACTAACCCAGGATTTAATCTTTCAGTTATGTGATCTAAAATGATTTCAAATGGCAATTGGTAATAAATATCATCCAATTGCTATGAGAAATGAATTCAATAAAGATAAGCCATTTCGTATAAAAAGTTAGACGAAATAGTTATGGAAAACATATTGCATAATAAGTTACTCATATATTAAGCATAAATAAATAGCTATCACTCTACAGAAGTGCCAAATGATAACTCAAGAATTCAAGCATTCATATATAAATAAGTGAACATGAATATCACCTTAACACATAAGCAGAAATAGTTAAGAGATAAAAGTACCATTTATAACTAGTTCTACTCATGAGCATCAACAATAATGACCTATCTCTTCTTAATCCAACATCCACTAAGAGTACAAAAGTGCAACATGAGTAGTAGTTATTAAATGCAGATATCAATAAATCTTGTTCTATTCATTCATCAAAACCTCCTCGGAGGGTGAAGAAGTGCATGTTCTGAGGACAAGTTTTTGACAAATTTCAGGACCCTTCTCTAAATGCATGAGAAGGGTTTAAATACTACTAGCTAAATCTAAAAATAATTTATTACAAAAATGTAGGATGCGGTTTAAATGACCATCCTCATTTCAAGCAAATAAAAAGCAAAATTAAAACTAAAACAGAATCTAAAACTAAAACTGGCAACTAACTATCTATGTATTTGTTCCTTATAGTCATAAGCGTTCAACATTTGCTTGAGGAGAGTTGGTTGGCCGACTTCCGACTTTAGCTGTCCTGCAAAAACGGAATCGGCAAGTGCTGGCGCCATCTTCTTAGCAGAGTTAATGATACATTTGAGAGTCATGCACTGGCTGTGTGGTTTTACCAAGTACGTCCAGTAAGAATCCCAATTCAACTTGGTTAACCTTTTGATGGACTCTGCTCTCTCTTGAGCCTTCTGTCTCTAGCTTGTTTGTAGGTGTTGTACATTTGGTAAATAACCTGGAGTGGTCTCTGATATTAGATTTTCCCTGTGTAAATTTTCATTAATGCAGTTAATGACATTATTTACTGTTGTGGTTGCTTCTTCTGCCGCTTGTTCTGCTTTCCTTATATGTGCATCCCACTTGTTAAAGAGCATTTCTATGTGGGTTTCATTGATTATGGGTGCGCTTGCCTTTTTCCCTTCTTCTGATTCCTGCCAAGCCAAATATTCAATAACTCTTCTATCAATTAAATCATAATCATGTCGCAAGTCCATGATTTGATTAGTAATTTTGCCGCTTATCTTTTTTAAGTGGTTCGTCCCTTCTTGACCAGTCTTTGGTGCATTCTACCAAATCTTCATTTTTTTTAGTGAACTTCTCCATGAATTGTTTGTTATAAGTCACCTGTGGCTCTGGTAAATGATACATGAGCTTCAAATCTTGTGGAGTGAATGAGCCAATGAGTCCTTGACTCTAAGTCTTAAATTGTCTGTTTGTGATATTAGCACTATCCAGTACCCATTTGACCATGACCGTGTATGGAAGAATTTTGGGCCTTGGAGCTATCCGGTGCAAGAACAAACATGCTAGTTCTGTAATAGACGCCTCGAACGACCCGCGTGAATCTATAGTTGTCGTAACCTCGATTACTTTTGGGATTTTATTCCTCAAGTAGGCTATGCATGCTTTCCTAGGTAGTGACACCGGTATCTCTATTGCAGGTGGTGTCTATGTACAAGGGTGTCATTTCTTTATCTTCAGAACTTGGAGCTTTACCTTTCTTTCCCATAATATCCTGAACACTACTATGTATACTTCTCTGCTCTTCCTTCCTGTAGTTTACAAATGAGGCAAGAGTAATGATAAGGAAAAGGTGATGGGAAAGCTTTAAATTCCAAAAACACATAAAATATATCACCATACATGAAATGGCTCTTCGATCAGATCAAAACCATACTTCATTAATGATTTCCAACTAACTCATTAATTAACATTAATGCACATAACTAAGCATCGGTTTATGGAAAAAGCTTTTTCAAACAACGAGCCTTGTAGATCTGCTATAAGGTGATTTTGTGATTTGCTTTGCAATATCGCAGATTGCAATATTGCTACTTTATTACATGTGGCAATAATCCATTAACGTATTTTCTGTGAAATGTGATTTGTGAGACTCGCTATCACATATCGGCGGTTTGAGGCATTTCAGCTTAAGTGAAATTTGAGGCATGCATTGCGATGAGTATCTTTTAGTGCATGATTTCACATCGTGATCTCGCAATCTTAGGATTCTACTTGTAGGAAAGCATCCATTACCTTTTTGCGATGCGACGCTCTTTATTGAGAAAGTGGATTTATTCAAACTTATCGTTAAACTTAAGTCTTTTTAGATTTTTTGGGTATTCTCCTATGTTTATAATAGTAAGTTTTATTCAAAAAGGGAATACAAGCGCTAATTTTTTTTTGAATAAGGGTCCCCACTTATTTAGTATTAGTAATAAAACTAAATAAGAAGGGGGTTGTTGCTAGCCACAAAAATTGGCAATTCACTTGGAAGAACCAGTTATCTCTACTTTTCTTTTGAATATTCTAAACTTCCAAAACAGAAAACTTTTCCAGAAAAATCAAACTTTATTACAGAAAGATAAAGTACATAATGCTTGCAGCTATCAATGATAGTTTGTTTCTTCTATGTTAACTTTGGTTATTTACTTCCTCGAGCTAGTCATTGTATCTACATTAGTCACTACTTGGTTTATAGAAATAAGGACAAATACTTCTTTGTAAATCAGTTTTAAATATGCTCATTTTTCGTAGGTAGAGCCTCTGCTGCCAGCAGGCGTTTATAGCCTCGACAGGGTTACCTGTTACTCAGCAATGATCCTATATCCTACTTGGAGAAATATACAATTTTAAAGAGAAATCCATATCCACGCTTATTGCTTTAATTTTCTTTTAATCCTTAAAGAACAATGCCTTGGCTTGGTAGCCAAATTATGACAATGCCACTCACTTGATTTATAACTTTACTAAGCAAGTTGGCTCGTGATGAGACCCTTTGTTTTTTTATTGTTACAATCTCAAGTCATTGCCCTGTTGTGTATGTAGTTTTGGCAAAGTCAGCAAGCTATAATATCTATGATCATGATAATTCAGCTCGTGATGAGACCTCTTATTCTTTAAGTTTAAAGTGAATTGTTGGATTATTCCTTGAAGCTCATAATTTCCTAAGTGGGGAGGAAGTCATTGTCTCCTTAAGAATATCTCTGGACGACAATGGTAGAGCATTTGGAAAGAGCTTTTCTACAGAGAATCTTCATTTTGTTATTCATACTTTTCATTTGACTAATGTAAAACAAATTCCCACTAAAGGTCGCTTTTTATCAAAATTTACAAGGTTGAAACTAGTATCATTTTCAAGCTTATAGTCTTTGATTGTATCTTTCAATAATAATGACCAATTTTCTAAAATGATTCTATTTATACAAGCAAAAAAACAAAATCTAAAAGAAATACTTGTCTTTTTCGTGAATTTCAAATGTAACCATTTACAACTGGTTTTATTGTGAAAATAAGGAAAAACTAATCTACAAAAGTAGAAGAATGATCTCCTATGGAAAGTATTTTTTGATGATCTGCCCGTTAACAGGTAAAGATTCTCTTTTTCCTGTTAAATCCTGTAACATAAAAGTAGATGGACCTATGATTTTTGCAATTTGGAAAGGGCCAAGCCATATTCATTGAAATTTCGTATGTTTTCCCTTTTCCTCATGAGCCTTGTCCCATTTTAAAACTAGATCTCCAATCTAAAAGTTGTTTCTGGATATCACATTTGAATCAAAAGAAGCTTTTACTAATGCTTGGTGATGTGCATGAGTCTCATTGTTCTTCTAGCTTAAGAATTTGCAGTTGCTTTAGTTGTAAGGAAGAAGTTGGTGTTTCGTCAATATATTGAATGAAAGCCAAAGAGGTAATCATTAGATGTGTTGGAAGGACCAGTTATTTCCCATCAACTAAATTGAAGGGAGAAGTGCCAATAGAGGTTTTTTGCGTTATTCGGTCTACCCATAGAGCATATATTAGGGATTTGTGCCAATTCTTATGAGTTTGATCAATGGTTCGCTTAATGATTTTGATTAAGTTTTTATTCGTTGATTCAGCTAACCCGTTCCCCTGTGGGTAATAATTGGCAGAGTATTTAAGTTTAAAACCTCTTTTGAGTGAAAATTTAGTCATAGCATTGCCAGAGAAATAGGATGCATTATCAAACATTAAAGCAGAGGGTAAACCAAACCTGGTGATTATGAACTGATCTATGAAATCAATGATGTGTTCGACATTAGATGTCTTGAGAGGAACTACTTCTACCCGTTTAGGAAAATAATCTGTAGCTATAAGGATATACTTATGCTGTTTGGAAGAGTGAGGAATGATCTCACCTATTATATCCAATCCCCATTGATCAAAAGGTTAATCGATATTGGCTAGTTGCAATGGCAACGATGGTTTCTTTTGTCCCCCAGCAGCAGTTTGACAAACTTGACATTTCCTTACATAGCTATGTTCATCTTAGAATAGTGTAGGCCAATAATAGCCTGCACGCAGGATTTTATGTGTCGTAGCATCTCTAGCATAATGTCCACCCACTGGTCCATCGTGAAGTTCCTGCAATACCTTTTCAGCTTCAGATTTCTCAAGACATGTAAGGAGAAAAAAAATCATAATTCATCCGAAAAAGTACATTGTTCACGAGTTGATATTGCTTAGTCTTAAACCTTAGAGCTCTTTTCTTTGTATAATCGAGGTTTGAAGGAGCATGTCCATTCTTTAGATAAAATATGATATTAGTGTATAATGATTCAACCTCATTTAGGCTTACCTCATACGTTTGTACTTTTGAAGATGGTATTTCGGAAATAAGTGATGCTCCAGCCAACATTTTGCAAAAACCTTGACCTTTTACAATATTTGCTGGTTTAATTTCAGCGTCATATTCTTGTAAGGCAGTAACCAAATTGACTCTTTTCTCACCTACATCTTTTTGTACTAAGAGATTTCTTACTGCCGGAAACAGTACTATGATTTTTGTATGGGTTTTAAGAAGAAAGGGTCTGAAATGTTTGATCGCTTTGAAAACAACATAAGCTTGTTTCTCGATGTCTGAATAATTTAATTCAACACCTTGTAAATTTGAACTGAAAAAATAAATTGGGGCCTCTGCCTTGTCTTGATTTGCTTGAGTGAGTATCACAGCATATGATCTATCAGAGGAAAATGTATATAAAATGAAAGGATCGTAAAAAATGTGGAGCTGCTAAAGATGGAGCGTTTACAATTGCTTGTTTAATCAGATTGAATGATTCATATTCATCTTGGCCCCATTTGAAGATTGAGTTCTTTTTAATCATTTCTTGTAAGGGAGATACAATCCTTGAAAAGTCGAGAACAAATCTCTTAACAAAATTATTCTGGCCAAGGAAAGATTGCATAGCTTTCATGTTGTGAGGTAAGGGTATTTCGGAAATTTCCTAGATTCTGTCAGGATCAATATGGATTCCCGATTTTGACACTATAAATCCAATAAGTTTTCCTCCACTTAATGCAAAAAAGGATTTTTTGGGTTAAGTGAAATTCCATACCTTTGGTAACGTTGGAAGATCTGTTTTAAGTCTCTGAGATGATTTCCTCGTTTTTTGGAATATACAATTATATCATCCAAGTAGATTACTGCTGATTTGTTTACTAATCCCTTAAATGTGATGTCCATAGCCCTTTGAAATGTGGCGCCTGCGTTGATGAGACCAAAAGGCATATTTTGATATGCATAAGTACCCCATTTGGTTCTTAATGTGGTTTTTAATTGATCGTCGGGATGGACTAAAACTTGATTATAGGTGGAGAAACTAGCCAAGAAGGACATTGATTCTGATCCTGCAACTGCCTGTAATATTTGCTCCATAGGAGGCAAAGGAAAATTATCCTTTTGGCAGGCCTTGTTAAGATTTCGAAAGTCAATGCAAATTCTAATGTCTCCGTTTTTCTTTTTATCAGGAACCATATTGGAAACCCATTTAGAATGTCGAATGGGAAAAATGATTTTGGCTTTCAATAACTTATTGAGCTCAGATTTGATCTGGTTTCTAAATTAGGATGGATCTTTCTCAGCTTTTGCTGGACATGTTTTTCATCATTTATCATTGGGATAGTATGTTGGATGATAGAAGTGTCGTAAGTCTTAAGTTAATCGTAGTTCTAGGCAAAGACACTTTTGTATTGTTTCAGGAGACGAACATACGCTAATCTTTCTTCAGGGGCTAGGCCAAGACCTAGATTGATATTCTGCGGCTTGGTATCAAATCCTAGATTTACTAATTCATATTTCAGAGCTGAACTTTTAAGTTTTGAATTGGTAGATCTTTTGAATCAATCTTTCAAATCATATAGATCTTCTAATTTGACTACTGGTTTTGGCATAGCATTATTAGTGATATCTTGTTGCAATTATCTGTCATGTTGGTCTTCATCTATTATCTGATTAGTGTAAGATCCTTCAGATGTGAGGAAGCTTACAATATCAAGATCATCGTTGAAAATTCTCCAATTGGTAATATTATCAGGAATCTAGGGTCTAAAGATTAATTCAATTGAAAACCTATCGAGGCTATAGTCTTTTTAGGGAATGAGCTTGGAAGCTACGTTTTCCAAGAGGTCAGCACTAGCATTTTGGAGTCTAGAATTGATGAAATATTAAATGCTATAAAATGTTCAGTCAGATCTTGTACTAAAGATTGATAATGCTTTAAATGACCTGATAGAAAATGTATAGTATTTCGTACCTGTCTGATAACAAATTCAGAATCTTCGAAGACTTGTAGATATTTGATATCTAATCCAATTGCTTTGTATAATCCTTGGACTAAAGCCTCATGTTTTGCAGTATTATTGGTGCAATCAAACTCGAGTCTACAAGTTAGCATAGTTTTGTTTCCCTCTGGACTGATTAATACACATCCTGCTCCTTCTCCCTCGTTAGACTTAGAACCATCAAAAAATAACTTCCAAAATAAAGATTTATTTACAGGACTATCTACGCAATTAATACATTTAGAACTATCTATTTGAGAAAAAATTTCTACTTGAGATAAAACATAATGTTCTAAGTAAGGTGAAGTATGAGCATTAAAATTTCCTAAGAAAGAATCAACAAAATAGTTGCCAATTATATTGTTGTTGTGTGCTACCGGTTCATTTTCTCCTTCCAATTTTGTTACTATGTATTTCTGATGTCTTTCCCGTTCGACCTTTATTTGATTTGGTTTACCATTGTAAGGGAGCCACATATGCGACCAATCGGTTGCAAAGTATCCATGAAGTTTTTCAGACCAATCTCTTCTAAGAATTAAGCCATAAAATTCTCGAATATCTACAACTAAAATGTCGATGACTTGACATACCTTTGGATTAGATGACAGCCTTATGGTAACCTGATTTAGTTCGCTGATCACTTCAACCTGCGACTGATCCTGCTGAACTATGCGTACAACAAACTTTTGAGATTGAACGTTCAACTTTGCACATATTGATTTAGGTAAGATATTAGATAAATCTCTTGAATCAACTAAACAATTATGCAAATTTTTGTTGAAAACTTCATAAGTAAGAAGAAATGGGGGAGTATGAGATCTTGACCTTCCTCCAATTAAAGCGATATCGTTTGGATCAACTTTATTAGCCACATTAGTTGGAGGTCTTCCCATCTCATGAGAAGCTTGTGAGATTACAACGACGGGCAGAGGTGCAACTAGTACTGCTTGTAATTCTTTCAAAAGAATCTTTTGCTGATGTTTTAACTTGCTCAACTCATAAAAAGTAATGTTAGCCCTAGTCTTCTTCATGTCTTCTATAATATTATACTCCATCTCATTAGAAACAATCAATGTTTTAGATTGAGTTGGTGAATCTATTTGGACTAGGCTTGTTTGAGTCGCTTTAGGTGCTCTCTTCTTTGTGTTAGAAAATTATATATTACGGAGCAATGGAACACATAAAATATTGTAGAAATATAAACACAGAAAACGCATAAAACAAGAGAGACACAGATATACGTGGTTCACCCAGTTTGGGCTACGTCCACCCTGAACAGCCAGTCCTTCCTTTCTATTATCCAGCAAAATGAAGAGACACAACCTACAACAAATCCGTTGTAATATCCTCTGTCTTCTCTCACAGTCTCACTTCTCTGTTTCTCGCTCACACATAGAATACACATCTATTACACAGCCTCAAATACAATTCCCTCATGCAAAGAGAGGGGTTTCCTTCTAGGGCAAAAAACCATAAACTAAACATAAGTTTTATCGTCAGATCATCCGCCTAATGAATGGCCTAGATTGACTAGAAATTACTATACTTTTACAAGGCAAATTTACATTTGTTTTTAGCTTCAGGGGCGCTGCCCCCGACCCCCGCCGGGGACCGCTGGCCCCGGGACGCCCCCCGCGGACCCCCGCGGGGGGGGGGACAAGTCCCCCCCGCACCCCCTCGCGTGGAGGGGTGTACAAACTTCCTGGGGTATACATCTGACTGAAACAAAGACCTTTGAACAATCATGCTCCACACACAACACTTTGTTGTGACTTTGTCCTTAGGCATTGAGCTTCCACTCTTTGGCTTAGGAATAGGTTGAGGAGGATCATGTTGATTTCTATTTCTAGTACTGACCAGAAATGCCTCTTGATCCTGTTCATCTGGGAGGATGAAATCCCACATACCTTGTACTTCTACAACTTCTTCTTCATTGTAGGCTCTTCGTTGGAAATTTCCTCTTCTTCTTCTTCTGATTCAGCATTTGTAATAGCATTGGGAGGCTTTGAATCAATCGAAGGATTTCTTCTATAAGGATTGTATGGTTTTTTAAAAGAAGTTTCTACTACTTGTTTTTTTATATCAACCATTTCTTTGGACATGGTTTTCAAAACTTTCTGCAATCCTTCTAAATAGAATGGCTCTTTCGATTTTTTCTTTGGATCTTCCTTAAAAGTAACCTTCTTAGATTTTCATTCGTCAATGACATTTTTCTTTTCTAAGGCTATGATACATTTCTCTACCACTATTGCTTCCTTCATATTGTTAGCTAAAGTTGTTTTGTTAGCCCTATCAACAAAGATTGCTATGTTTGATGGTAGAGCCGATATGTACCATTCACTTCAAACTTCTTCACTAGGCTTGGAAGCGGTAGGAATTTTGTTCAACAGTTTATTGAAACGTAGTTGAAATATTTGATAGGTTCTTTTGACTCAACCCTAAGGTTATACAAGTCATTAATCAGTGTTGCGGTAGGCCTGTCATCACCGAACTTAGTCAGGAATTGTTCTTGGAAAATATCCCAACCAATGATAGATCCAGATGGTAATGAAAAATACCATCATCCGGCTACTCCTTGCAAAGTGTAAGGAAAGAGCCGAATAATAGCGTCTTCATTAGTAACCCCATTGAGATTTATAGATAACATAAAGTTATTTATATGTTCTTTTGCTAGCATGTTGGTTTCAAGATTGGAGTTAAGCAGCCAGTTTCCAGGATGGGCCTGTATTTGACTCAAGGGAGTAGGCATTAAGACAGCCCTTGGGTTATTCCATGGAGATTGGGCCATCATTGAACTACTAATAGAGGAAAGCATAGAAAATGATCCCTGTGATTGGGAAGATGAGTATATTACAGTTGCAGATGATTGAGAAGGGGATGTGGAAGTCCTAGTGGACTAGTGGACAATAATCTGAAGTGGAGGGGTGGATGGTTGACTTCGCGGTGGAGAGGTTGAGATGGATGATGATGACGAAAGAGTCCCGCTATCAGACCCTTTAGGTGATTTCCGTGCTCTCTTCCTTGTAGGTAGAGGTAACTCAGTTGGTTCAATACCAAATTTTTCACTCTTCAATCTTGTAAGAGGGTGAAAAGGGTTATATTGTGAAGTCAAACTACCTTGAGATTTTTCAGATCTTTGGGGTGATATAGAAAATTGCTGAAGTTTATGGATCAAAGATTCAACTTCAGGAGGTTCAATAGTAGATTTCTCTAAAATGTCGAGGTTTATGGCAGTGGTTGTTGTTTTATCGACTTCTTGCTCAAGATTTAAAGACTCTAAATGTGATGGAGAATTCGTGGGAGATGGTGAGGGCGATTTACTCTTAGAATGGTATTTAGATTTAGATTTACTTGCCATTCATGGTTCATGCCCTCTTTCTAGCGCCAAATATGTTGAAGCCCCAAAAATCGGGTCTATAACAAGGGGGATACCCAATCGATCGGGACCTTGGTTAGCAGCTCCTTTTCCGTTTGGTATAGTGGGCCCCACTGGGGATATGGGACCAGTTTCCCAATTTATGTGTGTGTGCGTGTGGTGAGAATTGATATTTCCTTTCTAATAATTTCAAAGTAAAATACTTTTATTCTAAATTTAATGTAATTGTAATCTAATGAATAGAAATATCTAATTCTAAAACAAACCCGGGATTTAATATTTTAGTTATGTCATCTAAAATGATTTCAAATGGCAATTGATAATAAAGATCATTCAATTGCTATGAGAAATGAATTCAATAAAGATAAACCATTTCATATAAAAAGTTAGATGAAACATTTGTGGAAAACATATCGCATAATAAATTACTCATATATTAAGCATAAATAAATAGCTATCACTTTGCAGAAGTGCCAAATGATAACTCAAGCATTCAAGCATTCATATATAAATAAGTGAACATGAATATCACCTTAACACATAAGCAGAAATAGTTAAGAGATAAAAGTCCCATTTATAACTAGTTCTACACATGAGCTTCAGCAATAATGATCCATCTCTTCTTAATCCAACATCCACTAAGAGTACAAAAGTGCAACATCAGTAGTATATATTAAATGCAGATATTAATAAATTATGTTCCATTCATTCATCAAAACCTCCGCGGGGGGTGCAAAAGTGCATGTTCTAAGGATAATTGTTTGACAAATTTCAGGACCATTCTCTAAATGCATGAGAAGGGTTGCTAAAAATAATTTATTACAAAAATGTAGGATGCGGTTTAAATGACCGTCCTCATTTCAGGAAAAAATAAAGAAAAATTAAAACTAAAACTAAATCTAAAACTAAAAATAGCAACTAAATATCTATGTATCTGTTCCTTATAGTCACAAGCATTCAAAATTTTCTTGAGGAGAGTTGGTTGGCCGACTTCCGAATTTAGCTGTCATGCGAAAACGAAATCGGCAAGTGCTGGCGCAATCTTCTCAGCAGAGTTAATCATACATTTGAGAGTCATGCATTGGCTATGTGGTTTTACCAAGTACGTCAAGTAAGAATCCCAATTCAACTTGGTTAACCTTTTGATCGACTTTGCACTCTCTTAAGCCTTCTGTCTCTAGCTTGTCTATGGGTGCTTTACATTTGGTAAATACCCTGGAGTGGTCTCCGATATTAGATTTTCCCTGTGTAAATTTTCGTTAATGAAGTCAATGACATTATTTGCTGTTGTGTTTGCTTCTTCTGTCACTTGTTCTTCTTTCCTGATGTATGCATCCCACTCGTTAAGGAGCATTTCTTTGTGGGTTTCATTGATTATGGGTGCGCTTTCCTTTTTCCCTTCCTCTGATTCCTGCCAAGCCAAATATTTAGTAACACTTCTATCAATTAAATCATAATCATGTCACAAGTCCACGATTTGATTAGTAATTTTGTTGCTTATCTTTTTTAAGTGGTTTGTCCCTTCTTGACCAGTCTTTGGTGCATTCTGCCAAATCTTCATTTTCTTTAGCGAACTTCTCCATGAACTATTTGTTATAAGTCGCCTGTGGCTCTAGTAAATGATACATGAGCTTAAAATCTTGTGGAGTGAATGAGCCAATGAGTCCTTGACCCAGAGTCTTAAATTGTCTGTTTGTGATATCAACACTATCCAGTACCCATTTGACCATGTCCGTGTATGGAAGAATTTTGGGCCTTGTAGCTATCCGGTGCAAGAAAGAACATGCTAGTTATGTAATAGATGCCTCGGACGACCCGCGTGAATCTGCAATTGCTATAACCTCCATTACTCTGGGATTTTCTTCCTCGAGTAGGTTGTGCATGCTTTCCCAAGTAGTGACACTGACATCTCTATTGTAGGTGGTGTCTGTGTACAAGGGCGTCATTTCTTTATCTTCAGAACTTGGAGCTTTACCTTTCTTTCCTATAATATCATAAACACTGCTATGTATACTTCTCTGCTCTTCCCTCCTATAGTTTACAAATGAGGCAAGAGTAATGATAAGGAAAATGTGACGGGAAGACTGTAAATGCTGAAAACATATAAAATATATCACCCTACATTAAATGGCTCTTCGATCAGATCAAAACCATAATTCATTAATGATTTCCAACTAACTCATGTATTAATATTAATGTGTATAACTAGGCATCAGTTTATGGAAAAAGCTTTTTCAAACAACGAGCCTTGTAGATCTGCGATAAGGCAATTTTACGATTTTCTTTGCAATATCGCAGATCGCAATATCGCTACTTTATTGTGTGCGGCAATCATCCATTAACGTGTTTTCTGTGAAATGCGATTTGCGAGACTCACTATCACATATCGGCGGTTTGAGTCATTTCACCTTAAGTGATATTTGAGGCATGCGATGCGATGACTATCTTTTAGTGCACGATTTCGCATCACGATTTCACAATCTTAGGATTCTGCTTGTAGGAAAGCATCCATTACCTTTTTGCGATGCGATGCTCTTTATTGAGAAAGTGGATTTATTCAAACTTATCATTAAACTTAAGTCTTTTTAGATTTTTCAGGTATTCTCCTAAGTTTATGATAGTAAGTTTTATTCAAAAATGGAATACAAGTGCTCAAAAATTTTTGAATAAGGGTCCCCACTTATTTTGCATTAGTAATAAAACTAAATAAGAAGGGGTTTGTTGTTGGCCACAATAGGACGGAGGAGAATTAATTGCCCATTAAAACCTTACTTAAAACAACAGGAAAATACGAGCTTGGGAAAAATTGAACGCAGGCCAACCACCATGTAGGCTTTCCACCTCGGTGTCTCAGGGATTGTCACCAAATTTTGGTATCAGAGCAAGTTCTTTCCTTAAGGAAGAAAAAATATGGAAGTAGGAAGAAGAGGTTGAGGTAGAGCTCTTTGGAGAGTAGCCGACGAAGAGTTGTGTGAAGAAATCAGGATCCTAAGTTCCAAATTGGCAGCAGTAGAAGCAGGGAGGCATAGGGATCCAAAAGGTGGTGATGATAGTGAAGAAGAAGTTGCAGCTACAACGGATGGATTCGATGAGGAAGGGCCAGAGATAAAATTATCAAGGTCCATTTTATTAGTAAGAAACAAACCAAAACCAGAGCTTTCGAACTATGATGGAAGTTTATCTACAGAAGTATTGCTAGACTAGATTAATGAGTTGGATAAATACTTTGAAAGTGAAGAAATCAGTGAGGATAAGAAGGTTAGGTTTGCAGCCACCAAACTAAAGGGATATGTAGCACTGTGGTGGGACAGTGTGTAGGTAGAAAGGAGAAGTTCAAATAAGCCACCAATTAAAAAAATGGAACAGGATTATCGCCAAGATGAAAAGTAAGTTTTTACACAAAGCCTATCAAATTACTCTATATAGATAGGTACAGAACCTTAAACAAAGGGAAATGACTATGAAGGAATATACAAAATAATTCTACAGAGTGAATCTGCGAGCGGGTTATGTCGAAGATACCATAGAAAAGACAACGAGTTTTGTGAAAGGATTACGAATGGAGATACTGGATGAGATTAGTATTATCTCCCCCAAGTCCATAGAGGAAGCCTATCAAAGTGCTTTAAAAGAAAAAGAGAAGATCACTAGGAAGTAGAATGCCAGAAGAGGATGTGGATCTGGTCGAGGTAGAGGAAGCCTTTTGGTAGAGGCAGAAATTCCAACAGCAATGAAGAAGGCAGAAGTTCAAAAACTGCAAGACCAACTGATAAAGAAGGTAACGCTAGAGGAGGAAGGCCTTACCAGCGAGGAAGAGGTAATGGAAGAGGTAGAGGAAATTCCTATCAATGTCACAAGTGGGGACACCGGTCTTATGAATGTCCTGAAAGTGATCAAGAAAAAAAAAGAGGAGCATATGTTGCTCAACTGGAGGAAGTTGAGGCACCACCTCAAGAAGTGGAGAACATGCCCGAGACAGGAGAGGCCTTGGTGTTGAACAAGGTATTGTTGAAACCAGCTAAAGAATTAGCTGACTAGACACAGTGGAAAGCATTGTTCCGAATTGTGTGTAAATCACATGGGAAATGCTGTAAATTGATTATTGATAGCGGAAGCACTGACAACCTGGTAGCCACTGAAATGGTAGAGAAACTGGGTTTAAAAGGATTGAAGCACCCAACCACATACCAGGTGTCTTGGTTACAAAAATGACATCAACTACTGGTTGGTGAGCAGTGCGAAGTGGAGTTTCATATTGGTAGGTATAAGGATAAGGTAACTTGTGATATTATGCAGATAGATGTGTGCCATATACTATTGGGTAGACCATGGCAGTATGACAAGAAAGTAGTCCATGATGGGAAGACAAACTGTTATAAGTTTGTGAAAGATGGGATCAAGCATATGTTGGTACCCATGACAAAGGAGGATACAATAGAAAACAGTGGAACAAAAGCGTTATTGTTAGGAGAAAAAGAGTTCCTAGATCAGATTGGAGATGATGAAATAAAGTTTACAATTGTGTGAAGGCCAAGAGTAGTGTTAATACACATTGAGATTACTGATTTACCTGAGGAGATACAAGATACGCTACAGGAGTTTAGCGAAATTGTAGTGGATGATTTACTGATACATTACCTCCAAGAAGAAGTATCAGTCACCATATTGATTTCATTACAGGAGCTAGCTTACCAAACAAAGTTGCTTACCGAATGAGTCCAAAGGATAATGAGGAGATCAGGAAGCAAGTACAGGAGTTGTTGGACAAAGGGTTGATTCAAGAGAGTTTAAGTCCTTGTGCATTTCCAACAGTCTTAGCTCCCAAGAAAGGAGGAGAGTGGCAGATGTGTACTGATTCTAAAGCAATAAATAAGATTACCATTAGGTAAAGGTTTCCCTTGCCATGGATGGATGATATGATGGACTGTTTGAGTGGAGAATGTATTTTTCAAATATTGATTTAAAAAGTGAATATCATCATATTCAAATTTGAGAAGGAGACGAGTGGAAGACTGATTTCAAGACCAATGAAGGCCTGTATGAATGGCTGGTCATGCCATTTGGATTAATTAATGCACCCACCACATTCTTGCACTTGATGAATGAGATGTTGAAGGAATATATTGGAAAGTTCATGATTATGTATTTAGATGATATCCTTATTTTCAGTAAGACAAGGGAAGAACATTTCCGACACGTCAAGTGTGTCTTGGAGAAATTGGAGCAGAATAAGTTACTGTTAAATTTGAAAAAGTGTACATTTTTTAAGAAAGAGTTAATTTATTTTGGGTTCGTGATTTCAAAAAACGAATTAAAGATGGATTCAGAAAAGGTTGCAGCCATAGTTAGTTGGCCATTCCCCAAGAATTTGTTTGAAGTATGGTGTTTTCATGGGTTGATGAGTTTTTATGGGAAATTTATAATAGATTTCAGTGGGATTTTTGCACCCATGGTGGATACCGTTAAAAAAGAAAAACAACCTTTTCATTGGATGGAGTCGGCTGAAAATAGTTTTCAATTACTAAAAAAGAAGATCACCAAAAGACCCATTTTTAGGTTACCGGATTTCAACAAACTTTTTCAAGTTCGTTGCGATGCCAGTGGGACAGCCATTGGAGCAGTACTCAGCCAAGAGGATAAACCAGTCACCTATTTCAGCGAGAATTTGAATAAGAGTAGACAGAAATATACGTCCTACGACAAGGAGTTTTATGCAGTGGTATAAGCGTTGAAACATTGGAGACATTACTTAATGGGAAATGAATTTGTTCTGTTTTCGGACAATTCAGCTTTGCAATATGTCATGCAACAGCATAAGCTAAACCATAAACGTGCGAAGTGGGTGGAATAACTCTAGAGTTTTACATTTGTACTAAAACACATCAATGAGGGAAAACTTAATTCAGGAGAAACATAGTGGGGGTCTAGCTGAACATTTTGGCATAGACAAGACTTTGGACCAAGTAAGTCACTTTTATTATTGGCTAAAGGTGCGGCAAGACATACAGAGATATGTGGCTAGATGTAAGATGTGTCAACTGGCAAAGGGACACAGTCAAAGTATGGGATTGTATACGCCCTACCTATTCCGGACAGACCATGGGTCTCAGTCAGTTTAGACTTTGTCTTAGGCTTGCCAAGGACATAGAAGGGGTACAATTCAATCATGGTAGTAGTGGATCGCTTTACTAAGATGGCACATTTTATTCCCTATAAAAAGACCAGTGATGCCACGCATGTAGCCCACTTGTTCTTCACAGAAATTTTCAGACTACATGGCTTGCCAAAGCCTATTATTTCAGATAGGGACGTGAAATTCACGGGTCATTTTTGGCAGACTTTGTGGAAGAAGTTAAATACTAAATTAAATTTCATCTCAGCTTATCATCCACAAACTGATGGGAAGAGTGAGGCAGTAAACCAAAGTTTGGGGAATCTATTATGTAGTTTGGTTGGTGAAAATTCACGATAGTGGGATCGCGTACTCGCACAAGCATAGTTCACTTATAACGATCCACCCAACAGGGGTACGGGAAAAATTCCTTTCCAGATCCTATATGGAATGCACCCTCATGGTGTGCACGAGTTGTTGAGTCTCAAATTTACTCTCTCCCTAGCAACTCCTCTCATTCCTTTTCTTTGTTTTTCCATGAGAAAGATGCATTCTCATCACTAATGATCAGTATATACTGTCTTAAGAAGGACATTTAGTGGTTTACATATTATTCTTTTATATTTTTCTGTTTGAATGAATTTTTGTATATTATCTACGGAACGCAGCCTATTCTGCAGCTAATCAACTGTTCCACAACTACCTTAATGCTTTAACAGGTTCCAAGTGTCAGAAGGAGAAACGAACTACATGGGAAGCTTGTAAATCATCGTGACATGGACCCTATCCTATTCACCTAGCCCAGGTCGACAAGGAAGTTGGTATAAGACTACGGTCAATGGAGAATTCAAACGTGGAGACCAAAGGTAACTGGACTTTGTTTCGTGGTTAACTAACACATTTCACAGTAATGGGAAGCGTTATCCAAAATAGTTACCTAAACCTATAGACTCCAACGACCATCTGTGCAACTGAATCCAAAAACCACCATCTTGGATTTATGTCTCCAGCAGTCGTGGAAGAAATTTCGTGTACCTATCTTCTACATGTTTTTACTGGAGCATATTTTTCTCCACAAACAATTGTATGATTTTCTTATAAATACCCGTGTAAAGAACCAAGGAAGTGAGTAGTGATAATGATAGTTTTATTTTGAAATCAAGTTTTGAACTCTGTAATTTCTGGGCATTTTGTGTCCATGTTTTTAATATGAAGACCGCATGTTTTATGATAATTTGAAGGAGTTTCCTTGGAGTTGATTGAGAAAGTGTAGCCTAATCAGTTGTAGAGGGCCCTTGCATTGAAAAAGGTTTCATTTCATTTTATTTTTCTTCTTCTTGTTAATTGTAAATTCATCATTTTCTTTCACAGTTTTTATAATCATTTTCTTGCTAACAAAGTCTGTAATGCAGTTTCCATGATTTTCTTATTAACAGTGTTCATAATTTAGAATCTCTTTCTAGTTTTTATCAATAGTTAGATGATGAAGTTTAGTAATGTAATCTAGTTTTCTTCATTCACTGTTTTACAAGTCTTTAAATTCTCAATTAGACTGATCAATGCCATTTACTGTCTTTGCCATTTTATTTTTTAAGATTACTAACTCATGGCGTTAATGAATGTCTCTACAAACCCTTCAAGTTGATAATTCATCCTAAACCAATTGGTTGAGCATTTCATTTATGAAATGAATCTTTGTTGCATCTCTGTATTTGCTTTATGTTATATTAATGAAGTACAAAATTCCTCAAATGTCATCCCAATGAGACTTTCTCCCAAAATTGAGAGGCAGAGTAACTAAGTATTTCATTTAGTTTTATTTCTGAATTAGTTAGGCATCAGTTACAAATTTCACTTTCAGTTCTAAAATCATGAATTGGAAATAATTGTAAAACGAGAATGTAAACTATGTTTTCATTTCTTGCTTAAGCTTTGCTTCCTACTCTGTCTTAGCTCTGTTTTCATTTCTTCCTTAAAATATCTGTTTTCATTTTTAGATTTTGAGTAGTCCTTACAAAAGTTAGACTCAAGTTTTCAATAATTGCATTGTAAATCATTAGGTATTAAAAGACAAAAAAACCCCCAAAACAACATAAAACACAAAAGCAATGAAGTAAGAAGGGTTATCTAGCAAAAACAATGCACTACACTTCATAAGTTTATGATACCTAGATCGATAATTTATGTAGAGAAATTTAGGACACTAAATTGTCCAAACATTTTGGCATCATTTCCGGGGAAGTGTAACTAGGTAGCCTTATCTCTTACATTAAAAAAAAAATGACATGCATAGAGAAAGTGACTCTAGGGGTAGATTTATAGATAGGGGCAGAAGTTCAATTCTTATAACACCACCTACTCCACCACGAACAGGAAAAGACACATCTCCATCCCAAACTCATACTCCCAACTATAGGACTCCTAGAATTCCAGAGGCAGAAATCCAATCAAAAGAATCTCCTACTTCATCTACCAAGTCAATCCTAGGGGATAAAATTTTTGAATCTCCAACAGTAGGAATAGCCTTCTTCACCTCCACAGGGGAACACATTGTAATTAATGAATTAGGAATACCTGGTGAGGAAGAATAAGTAGAACCTCCCTCCCATATACCATTAACATAAGAACTAGAGGAGGAGGAAGTAACCTTGCAGGTTGAGCCCTCCACTGACTCTAAAGAAACTATAATGGCAGAAGAAGAACAAGATGGAGAATTATCACTGTTTAGAGGAGGGGGTAGAGGGAGAGGTAGAGGAAATAATGGAGGAGGTAGAGGAAACAATGGAGAAGGTAGAGGAAATAATGGAGGGGGTAGAGAAAATAGAGAAATAGATAATTATTTTGGATTTCCTATAGTGGATGAGGAAACAAATGCCACAATGAAAAATATTTCACCTTTTGTCCTTCCAAACTTCTATGGGTTGAAAAATGAGGATCCTAAAACATTTTTGTTTGAGTTTGAAGTCTTGTGTAGAACTTATGACTACCTTGAAGACTCTCAAAAACTTAAACTGTTTCCTTCAACACTGAAGGGAGCTGCTCTGAAGCGGTTCACGGGGTTAGTCACTCAGTCCATTAGAACATGTAATGACATGAAAAAAACATTTTTGGATGGGTACTTGGATTATTGCATGCCTACCAATCACAAAGATGAAGTATTCAAAATGTTGCAAAGAGAGGATGAAAACTTAGAAGATTTGATTGAGAGATTCAAATATAATCTAAAAAGATAAAAGATGAACAATTTAGATGAAGAAACCTTGAAAGCACTTTTATTAAAAGCCAACAGAGATGAATGGATAGATATCCTTAATATGATGGGGAAGGGAGATATCTCTCAACTCCCATTAAATGATATAGTAGAATTATGTATTCATCTCTCAAGCAGGAAATCTAAAATAGGGAAAGGGCCAAGAGATCCTTCTCTTGTTAGAGTAAACAAATCTACAACAGGATCTGTAAGTAGGGTAGAAATTGGTAATATGCTTGATGAATTTAAAACTGACATTATAGGGAGCCTTAGTGAGCAATTATACACCCTTAAAATACAAAACAAGAAGAAAACTGAGGCTGATGCTTTAGCCATTTTTTGTCCAAAATGCAGAAAAAAAAAATGCTCTAAGGGAATGCCCTTCAGATGCAAAAATTGTAGAAACTTGTATGATTTTCTCATAAAGTCATGAGACCAAGGGTTGTCCTTCAATCCTAGGTCTTAAGGCTGTCTTTCAAGAGGAAACAGTCCCAAATTCTATAGAACCTCTTTCTTTTGTTGCTAGAAGACCTTGGCAGGGGCCACAAAACCAGGGATTTAACAATCAAATGTATCTTTAGCTCACACCAAACTAGAATTCTTGGCAGCAACCTTGGCCTCAACCTCAATCTCAGTTTCAATCTCAACTGTGTGCACAAGGAGTGCAAAATCCTTATGCGATAGTTTCTCAATATTACCAATATCCTCCATCATATTAGAATTATCCTCTCCCACACATTTCACAACAAAATCATCAGCCACAAATTCAAAATCAAAACCCTCAACTTTCATTTCCATTTCCACAACAACCTCCACAACAAAACCAAAATCCTCAACTCTTATTGCCATTTTAGTGTAAACCAAATCAGCTACCTGCCCAACCATTGCCAAACCCCAATAATAAAACCCTCAAAATTCCTACATGGTAGAAGGACAAAAATTTCCAACTTACATGATTACTCCTCTAGATCGTAATGATGTTCAACTAAGATCTAGAAGGATATTAGAAAATGAAATACCTTTTGTAGTTATTCAAGAATAGGACAATTTTGAGGAAGATTCTCTAAAGGTCAATAAAAGTTTTGAGGGAACATCTCCCTAAAACCAAAACATCGAAAAAGAAAAACAAAAAGAATCAGTAAGCACAACTCCTATCATTGAGCAACCAACATCTACTTCTACACCTCCTTTTCTTGAAAGACTACAAATTGATAGAGGGGTAGAAAAACAAATCTCGTTGCCAAACTATGATTTCCTAGATGAATTGAAGAATGTCTGTATCAAAATTCCTTTGCTACAAGCCATTAGAGAAATTCCAATTCTAGCCAAAACAATAAAGGAGTTGAGCATAAAAAAACCAGGAAGAAAAGCAAAAGAAACAGAAAGAATTCACCTAGTAGAAAAAATAGCAAACATAATGATGGGAAAAATTGCCATACAACAATATGTGGATCCAGGAAGTCCAATTGTGAAAACACATATCAATGGAGTTGAAATTCCAAATACATTTATTGACTTAGAGGCAATAATAAACATCATGAGTAAACAAACTATGGAGCAGCTTAAACTTCCTAATATTCTTTACACACCTACCTTACTGCAACTAGCAGATAGATCAGTTATCAAACCAGATGGTGTGCTAGACGATATTTCAGTATCCCTAGATTCTTGGGAATATCCTATTGATTTCATGATTTTAACTCCCAAGAACAATCTAGGAGGACATCCACTCATATTAGGAAGACCTTAGATGGCCACAACTGATGCTTTTATTAGTTGTAGATCTTGTGACATGTATATTTCTGATGGTAATTCAACAAAGAAATTTTCTTTGTATCCTCCAACAAAAGCAATCACAGAAATAGATGAAAAAGAATGGATTGATGATGAAGATGATATTCAACCCCTCTTTAATATTTTAGAAATTAGTGAAGATAGTCAAATTTTAAACACATTGGAAAATTTTGAATCATCTTCAAAAATAGACCATGAGCAATTTTAAGAAAATCTAATGTTGAATACTTGTCATCTAGGCAGATGTCTCTCTATATTATGGAAGTGTTTGGTAGCTCTATAATTGAAATTTTTCGAGGTAGGACATTGAACATAAACAAAAACTTTGAGAAACTACTACACGAAGAGCTAATCAAAACATTACAAAAACATTCTGCTGCATTTGCATGGGAATATACGGACATTAAAGGCATTGATCCTAAGACTTGTATCCATCACATCTACCTTGAAGAAAATAGTAGACTTATAAGACAACCTCAGAGAAGGATGAATCCAAATCTTAGGGAGATTGTGAAAGGAGCTCCAAAAATTACTGAATGTAAACTTCATTTACCCAATTTCAGATAACCAATGGGTCTCTCCTTTAGTAATTTTTCCTAAAAAGAATGATAAATGGATGGTGTGCATTGATTCCTGAGAATTGAATAAAGCAACCCTTAAAGATCATTTCCCATTGCCTTTTATAGATCAAGTGTTAGATACATTAGCAGGTAAGGTAGCACCTGAAGATCAGGATAAGGCGACATTTACTTGTCCATGGGGAAATTATGCATACCGAGTGCTTCCTTTTGGGATATGTAATGCACCTGCGACATTCCAAAGAGTAGTACTAGGAATTTTTTTTGATCTGATACATGATTGTGTAGAGGTATATATGGATGATTTTACAATCTATGGGGATACATTTGAAGAAGCTTTGGAAAATTTGGAAAAAGTTCTTAAAATATGTAAAGAAACAAAACTTTCATTAAGCCATGAAAAATGTTTTATGATGTTTACAGAAGGTATTTTTTTAGGACATCATATTTTAGGATATGGGATTAAAGTTGACAAATCTAAAGTTGAAGTCATCTCTAAATTATCAATTCCAAACTACCAAAAGGATGTTAGAAGTTTTATGGGATTTACAGGGTAGTATAGAATATTTATATAAAACTTCACTAAAATAGCATCCCCACTATTTAAATTGCTTACCAAATATTGTGAATTTAATTGGAATTATGATTGCTAGTTGGCATTTGAAACCTTCAAAGCAAAAATTTATGAAGCACCCATTTTAAGAGGTCCAAATTGGAAACTGCCTTTCCATATTTCTATAGATGCTTCAAATATAACTTTGGGATCTGTATTCCTTATGCCATTTACTATACAATTAAGAATTTGACTTCCACTGAGTTGAATTAAACTGTGACTGAAAAGGAATTTTTAGTTGTTGTTCATGCAATTAAAAAGCTCAGACACTATATAAAAGGCTATGAAACCTTTGTTCATACAGATCACTCTGCAATTAGATATTTGATGAATAATCCTATTAATAATGGCAGAGTTACAAGATGGCTTTTACTTTTGCAAGAATTCAACATTATTGTGTTCGATAGACCTGGAAAACAAAACACAGTTGTTGATTTCTTGTCCAGGATTCAGAATATCAAAGAAGATTCTTTGGTTGAAGATAATTTTCCTAATGAATATCTTTTTGTAGTAACTACTCAAACTCCTTGTTTTGCATATGTTTCTAACTACTTGGTCACAGGGAAGTTACCTTCACATTTGTTTCCTAGAGAGAAAAGAAAAATTATTCAAGAAAGTTCAAGATATTCATGGATCACTAATGAATTGTATAAAACAGGGCTAGATCTTATGATCAGAAGGTTTGTCAGGGAAGATGAAATGCTCAAGATTCTTAAGGCATGTCATGATTAACCGTGTGGTGGACACTTTGCTAACAAGATGATAGCCTATAAAATCCTTTCTTTAGGATATTACTAGTCATCCATCTTCAAAGATGCTAAAGAATATGTCAGGAGATGTGGCAGCTGCCAATGGGTAGGGAATCTTGCCCCCTCAAATGAAATGCCATTACAAATTCAGGTATTCATCGAACCCTTTGAAAAGTGGGCCTTAGATTTTATTGTACCAATTAATCCTCCATCTAAGAAGAAAATGTATATATTGGTGTGCATTGATTATGTCACTAAATGGGTAAAAGCCAAAGCATTACCTTTTGCTAATGAAAAATCTATAATTAATTTTCTTTTTGAGGACATCTTCACTCGTTTTGGTGTTCCAAGAGACATTGTGACAAATCAGGGATCTCAATTCACATCTAACATGGTGGAAAGGCTTGTGGAAGAATGCAAGATCAAGCATCGGAAATCTACTCCCTATCATCCACAAGAAAATGGTCAAGTGGAATCTACAAATAAAGTGATTGAAGGAATACTCACCAAGACTGTGCATCTACATAGAAGAGATTGGGCAGAAAGGCTTCCTGAAGCCTTATGGGCCTATAGAGCTACATGGAGGAACACAATGAGACATACACCCTATGAGCTTTTTTATGGGAAACAAGTCTTGTTCCCTATAGAATTCCAAACCAGAACTTTCAAGATGGAAATCCAATTGGGACTAGATTAATCAAAGGCAAAAACGCATAGGCTGGAGCAATTAAATGAACTTGATGAAATCAGGCAAGATGCAATTCAAAGGACTGGTATAGTCCAACAACAGAGGGCTAAATGGAATGAAAAATATATCAAGGAAAAGAGGTTTCAAGTGGGAGATTAGGCACTGTTAATTGATTCAAAGTTTAAAGATTTTCAAGGGAAGTTTCAAACTCATTGGCTCGGGCCATACGAGATTGAATTTTTTTTAGTAATGGAGCAGTAAGAATTAGAACAATAGATGAAAATAAAACTCCTCTTCTTGTGAATGGTCATAGATTAAATATATATCAGAAACCCATCTCAAAATAGGAGTTCATTTAGATTTTCCAAGGCAATTCTAAAATGAATTTAGTGAAGAAGAATCCTTCTTCTCCACTAACTTAGTATTTATTTTTCCTCATATATATATATATATATGGTTGAAAACCAAGCATCACTTATAAGAAAATACAGGGTGAAAATTAGAGGTTTCTAACACCCTATATTTTCCATTTCCTTTCTATATAAGTAGTGACAAAAAGCCACAGTCACTCTGTAGTTTAGATTCTGCAAAAAATTATCATCTCATCTCACCTCACTTTATTTTACTTTTGCAGTTTCACTTCATCCCACTCTCATATTTCATCAATAATTTTTTTCCATTTTTCCTTCTTCAGTATTCATTCCATCTCCATTTCATTTATCATCTTGTCTTGCATCTCATTTCATTTCACTTACATAGCCATTTCCATTTCATTCATGATCCATAAGCCATATTTCACTTTATGTTTCACATTCTACAGTTGATTCTATTCTGCAGTTGATTCTGTTCTACAGCTAATTTGATTCTGCAGCTACAATTTGTTTAACAGTTCAGGCACAAGTGTACAGTTCATAATAAAATCTTGAATGTAGGGAATTGAAGGAAAAATCAATTTTTGAAGACCAATCATGCTCAAGGCACCTACGGTTCAACATCAAAGGAAAATTTTAGCAAGCAACAGGTAAAGGTTCCAAACGTAAATTCAAAAATTTATTTCAAAAAGAAATTTGAAAACATAAGCTTGTATAATATGTATGATCACATGTCTCCTTAATTAACCATCATTTTATTTGACCACCAAGATGTCCCCGCCATATCTTTCGCCTTTAATGACAAATGGTCTCAATGATTCTTTCATAACCAATCTCCGCTTCAAACTCCATAACTTGTACTCAAACAGTCCTCCACAATTGTACTTGCTACACTTGTTAACAGTCAAGATAACGATGTGACCTACCTATCTACGAATCTCTAAACCCTGACTGTCTATTTATTACATGCCAACTCTTAAGTTTTTCTCTCATATTCACGCATCCATTTCATATACATAGTCATTATGTTTTCATATACACAGTCATTCTGTTTCCATATCCACATTCATTTTGTTTCCATATACCCAGTTACTCCATTTCCATACACATAGTCATTCAACTTCCCAAATAGCACTCGTTCCATAGATAGTAAAGAGTAATTTTGAGATCAGTAAATTCTACAGAGCAAAGATCATGGGACTCATCGTCAGGGTAGAGCCCGTAGGGGAAAAATTTATGGAAGGATATCCCCAACTTAAGGAGATGCTGCAGAAGAATGGATGGCTCAAGTTCATTGAAAGGTTTGATGGATATCATAAGGAGATCACGAAATATTTCACTAGATCCATTGATGCTACAAAAGTGGAGATTGGGGATATCAAGATTGCAATAACAAAATCCTACATAGCAAAGGCTACAGAACTACCAAGACTTGGTGAGAGGTGGCTCAAAACAAAGAATTCCACAATGAATTATGGAAGGTATTCCTCAAGAACCTAGGTATGGATGTCACTATGTTTAGGAAAGGAATCCCTATTTTAGCACTCAAAAATAAATGGAGAAATATGCTTTTGATATTGAAAAAATTTATTACCTGTGAGGGAAGATTTGGATGTAAGTATGTTTATCATATACATTTATTGATGAACTTTCTAGACAATGGGGACATCAACCTCCCTTTCTTCCTCCTAAATAATCTGAGAATGACTTCAAATGTACAGAAGAAAATAGAATCTTTGGAAACAACCATGTATCACCACAGATTGGTTAAGATCCTAGTTTAATATCATCTCAAGAAAATAGTGGACAGCTGGGAAAGCTTTCTGATAAGAAACCATTTCCAAGGGACACCAAAATCTCCTGAAAAATATAGTGTCAGAAAGAGTAGGAGAAAGAGGACCAATCTCACCATTCAAAGTAACCCTGAGCCTCTGCTACAAAAAAAATGATGAAGAAGAACCAATCTCTGAAAAATTAATAGAGATCAGAAATCAAATCAAGCAGAGGAAGAAGATAAAACAGAAATCTGGTGGAATTACTGAGGACATACCTGAATCTCCATTACAACCAGATGATGAGCGACCAATCTATGAAAATTTGATAGAGGTTAAGAGACAAATCAAGGGGAAGGAAAATATAGGAAAAGAGAAAAAAGGTGCAAAGGAGGAGAACATAAAACCCCTTAGAAGAAGTTCCAGGCTCAAAGGAATGGTAAAGAAGGTGTCATCAAAAGAAACAAAGTTCATCAACCTAGAAGGAGAAACCCCAGTAGAGGATCCCCAGGCATAGATCTAATTCAACATCAAATTTATGATTACATAAAATCACTGGAAAAGAAAAATTCCTCGAAGGATCCAGGTTCCTCATCCAATCTAGAACAACCTATCAATCCACAAGAACCTCTCACTGATACACTCAAACAGGAAATCTATGAGTTGGAGATATTGAACAGGCACATTAAGAAAGAAAATGAAGCCCTAAAGGAACAAAGCAAATTGTATAAGGCCATTCATGACAATACCATACTACACCTAGGCCTACGATACAAGAAAAATAGGAAGTTAAAGAGGAAGAATAGGAACTTGAACAAGACAGTGATCAACCTCAAATACAGACTTCTCATGAAGAAACCAAGGATGGTTGTCACTTCAAAGATGAGCAAGAGAAGGAAGTTAGATGTATTTGCAGAAGTTTCTGAGCAGATGAATAAAAAAAAAAGGAGTTCATAATTTTAGCAAGATTGCAAGGGGACATGCAATAATTTTGTAGTGGGAGTATGTTGAGTCTCAAAATTACTCTCTCCCTAGCAACTCTTCTCATTCCTTTTCTTTGTTTTTCCATGAGAAAGATGCATTCTCATCATCAATGATTAGTATATACTATCTTAAGGAGGACATTTAGTGGTTTACATATTATGCTTTTATGTTTTGTTGTTTGAATAATTTTTTGTATATTAGCTACGGAACGCAACCTATTCTACAGCTAGTTGGTTGTTCTACAACTTCCTCATGCTTTAACAGGTTCCAAGTGTCAGAAGGAGAAACTAACTACATGGGCAGCTTGGAAATCATCGTGACATGGACCTTCTACTATTCACCTAGCCCAGGTCGACAAGGAAGTTGGTATAAGACTATGGTCGATGGATAAGTCAAACGCATAGACCAAAGGTAACAGGACTTTGTTTCATGGTTAACTAAAATGTTTCACAGTAATGAGAAGCATTATCCAAAACAACTACCTGAACTTATAGACTCCAACAGCCACCTATGCAACCGAATCCAACAACCACCATCTTGGATTTATGTTTCCAGCAACCGAGGAAGAAATTCAGCGTACCTATCTTCTACGTGTTTTGACTGTAGCATAATTTTCTCCACAAACAATTTTATGGCTTTCTTATAAATACTCGTGTAAAGAACCGAGGAAGTGAGTAGTGATAGTGATAGCTTTATTGTGAAATCAAGTTTTGAACTCTGTAATTTCTGAGAATTTTGTGTCCCTATTTTTAATATGAGGACCGCATGTTTTATGAGAATTTGAAGGAGTTTCCTTGGAGTTGATTAAGAAAGCGTAGCCTAATTAGTTGCAAAGGGCCCCTGCACTGAAAATTGTTTCATTTCATTTTATTTTTTTTCTTCTTGTTAACTGTAAATTCATCATTTTCTTTCACAATGTTTATAATCATTTTATTGCTAACAAAGTCTGTAATGAAGTTATCATCATTTTCTTATTAACAATGTTCATAATTTAGAATCTCTTTCTAGTTTTTATCAGTAGTTAGAATATGAAGTTTAGTAATGTAATCTAGTTTTCTTCATTCATTATTTTACTAGTCTTTAAATTCTCAATTAGACTAATCAGTGCCATTTACTGTCTTTGCCATTTTATTTTTTATGATTACTAACTGATGGTGTTAATGAATGTCTCTAAAATCCCTTCACGTTGATAATTCATCCTAAACTAAGTGGTTGAGAATTTCATTTATGCAATGAATCTTTTTTGCATCTCTATATTTGCTTTCTGTTAGATTAATGAAGCACAAAATTCCTCAAATGTCATCCCAAGGAGACTTTCTCCCAAAATTGGGAGGTAGAGTAATTAAGTATTTCATTTAGTTTTATTTCTGAATTAGTTAGGCATCAGTTACAAATTTCACTTTTAGTTCTTAAATCATTCCTTGCTTAATATTTGCTTCCAAGTCTGTCTTAGCTCTGTTTTCATTTCTTCCTTAAAATCTCTATTTTCGTTTTTAGATTTTGAGTATTCATTGCAAAAGTTAGACTCAAGTTTTCAATAATTACATTGTAAATCATTAGGTATTAAAAGACCAAAAACCCCCCAAAACAACATAAAACACAAAAAAAATGAAGTAAGAAGGGTTATCTAGCACAAACAGTGCACTACACTTCATCAATTTACGATACCTGGATTGATAATTTATGTAGAGAAATTTAGGACACTAATTGACCAAACATGAGTTGCGGGATTTGGGTTGGTTGGTATGAAGGAGTTCTGATGGTCAAGATTTCGCAAAGGTGATCAACGAACTTCATGAACAGGTGAAAACCAAATTGCAGGATAATAGCCAAAGATATAAACAGAAGGCAGCCTTAAAACGACGGGAAGTGCAATTCAATGTAGGAGACTTGGTATTGGCACATCTATGGAAAGAGATGTTTCCTAAAGGGGAATATAACAAGCTCAAACTAAAAAAAATAGGGCCTTGCTAGATACTGCGAAAGTTCTCTGCCAATGCATATGAACTGCAACTATCCCCTGGTATCGGGATCTCACCCATTTTCAATGTGGCAAACCTATGCCCTTACATTACTGCTAGTGTGGAGGACAGTTCAACAGAATACACATGGTACATAAAGACATAGGTTAGACAGATGCCCACAGCCAAGCCTCTAGAGATCGAACAAATATTGGATACTCAGGTAGCTATGCAGACACAATGGAAGGGGTACTTACAGTACCTGTTTAAATGGAAGAATCGTCCAATTGAGGAGAGTTCCAGGTTGGATGTCGGATACATTCAAAGCGTCTCGTATTCGATTGAAGAGCTCATGGATAGGAGCCATGAGATTCATTCACCCTGGAAGCCTGATGCAGAGCATCCAATTAGGGAGGCGAAAGCTGGACGAGCTGTTAAAATTAAATCACTTTTAGTTTAATTTTATTTTATGTTTAAAAGAAGGTTGTCACAGCCAATGTTTTCCTTTAATTTGAAGAGTAGTTAGATTATAAATTGGTTTTAAATAAGTTAGGAAACAAACTTCCATAAACTAGAATGTAACTACATTGTAACTCTAGGTAGTTCCTCAACAGAATGAGGATACCAGCAACTTAAATACGCAACCCAAAGACAAAGGTGGGTTTGCTTCCATCCATAAGAAAAAAGACCAAAGAGCGTAGCTCTAAAATATATTTTTAAAAAGTAAATTGAAGCTTACAGGTATCCATTATTGTTTTCTATAAATGACAATAATTATGTACTGTGCATAGAAATTAATGACAAAATTGAATGACTATTAATCAAATTGTGCATCAAACTGAAGGAGCCAAACACAGTAGAAGAAACCATCTAGGTATTTCACAAAAGCATGCTATTCATTTAACAGTGAAAATTTACAATATATGTGTGTGTGTGTGTGTGTAAACATTTGTCAAAGTCCACGGTAGCACAAAAAGATAGCATTCTGTAACCCCACGCAGGTCCAAGGCATAGAGCCTTCAAAAACCATCCATAACAGTCCTCATACAATCTACACAAGCCAAGGAGGGTTCCACACAACCTAGAACAAACCAAATTGAGCAGAGACTGAAGCATTACCAACAACGAGAGATGGGATACATAAACTTTTTCCCAAATTCATAAACAAAATTTACATCAGAGGACATGGTGCACAAGAGGCCACCTACCAAT
The DNA here is from genome assembly GCA_000404065.3 of Pinus taeda. Classification (NCBI taxonomy): domain Eukaryota; kingdom Viridiplantae; phylum Streptophyta; class Pinopsida; order Pinales; family Pinaceae; genus Pinus; species Pinus taeda. The sequence goes on from APFE030275258.1 coordinate 109,375, forward strand.
AGACCAACCAAGACTGAGAACAGATAGAGGCATAACCTAACTACTACCAACAAAATACATATGACTACATAACGTAAACAGGGAGGACCCTACCAAGTTTGCATAAAGTCGAACCAAAAGGACGAAGACCCCAACATTTACCCCAAAGACCAAACCCTTACAACCACCATGACGGGGGCTTAGTACCTGCACACACAAATAGAGAATTAGTGAGGAAACATAACCATAAACCCATGATAAAGAACAGAGAGAGGGTAGGATGAATACCCATAGCAGATACCTAAAGAGGAGGTCGGGCTCCATAGCCGAGCCATGAAACTAAGACCAATAGAGTGTAGCCAATGACAGAGGACTAGAGCATAAGAAGGACCCAGAAGGCAGCGGGAGGCAGAGCGCCATCCTTTCCTTGCAGGAGGAACCAGGAAAAAACGCAGGGGCTCAGAACCAAAAGGGTGGAAACATAACCAAATCAACCACAACAAACTGCACCATAGAGCCATGTCACACAAACCGAGACCACCTCGAGACAGAGGAGAATTAATTTCCCATTAAAACCTTACCAAAAACCCCAAGAAAATACGAGCGCGGGAAAAGTTGAACGTAGGCCAATTGCCACATAGGCTTTCCACCTTGACGCCTCAGGGATTATCACCAAATTTTGGTATCAGAGAAAGTTCTTTCCTTAAGGAAGAAAAAATATGGAAGTAGGAAGAAGAGTTCAAGGTAGAGCTATTCGAAGAGTAGTTGATGAAGGATTGTGCAAAGAAATTAGGATCCTAAGTGCCAGATTGGTAGCAGTAGAAGCAGGGAGGCATAGGGATCCATAAGGTGATGGCAACAGTGAAGAAGAAGTTATAGCTATGACAGATGGATCCGATGAGGAAGGGCCATAGATAAAATTATTGAGGTCTGTTTTGTTAGCAAGCAGCAAACTGAAGCCAGAGCTTTCGAACTATGATATTTTATCTACAGAAGTATTGTTGGACTGGATTAGCAAGTTGGATAAATACTTCGAATGTGAAGAAATCAGTGAGGATAAGAAGGTTAGGTTTGTAGCCATGAAACTGAAGGGACATGCAGCACTATGGTGGGACAGTGTATAGGTAGAAAGGAGAAGGTCAAATAAGCCACTAATTAAAAAATGGAATAGGATGATTGCCAAGATGAAAAGTAAGTTTTTACCCAAATACTATCAGATTGCTCTATATAGGCATGTACAAAACCTGAAACAAAGGGCAATGACTGTGAAGGAATATACAGAAGAATTTTACAGAGTGAATCCGCGAGCAGGTTATGTCGAAGATACCCCAGAAAAGATAGCAAGGTTTGTGAACGGATTATGAATGGAGATACTAGATGAGATTAGTATTATGTCCCCCAAGTCCATAGAGGAAGCCTATCAAACTGCTTTAAAAGTAGAAGAGAAGATCACCAAGAAGCAGAATGCAAGAAGAGGACGTGGATTGGGCCGGAAGAGGACAGCCTTTTGGCAGAGGCAGAACTGCCAACAGCAATGAAGAAGGCAACAGTTCAAAAAATGCAAGACCAACTGATAAATAAGGCAACACTATAAGAGGAAGGCCTTACCAGCGAGGAAGAGGTAATGGCAGAGGTAGAGGAAATTCCTATTAGAGTTACAAGTGTCACAAGTGGGGACACCGGTCTTTTGAATGCCCTAAAAGTGATCAAGCAGGACAAAGAGGAGCATATGTTGCTCAACCGGAGGAAGCTGAGGAAGCACCTCAAGAAGTGGAGAACATGCCTGAGACAGGAGAGGACTTAGTGTTGAACAAGGTATTGTTGAAACTAGCTAAAGAATTAGCCAACCAAACACAATGGAAAGCACTATTCCAAACTATGTGTAAATCACATGGGAAATTTTGTAGATTGATTATTGATAGTGGAAGCACTGACAACCTGGTAGCCACTGAAATGGTAGAGAAACTGGGTTTAAAATTATTAAAGCACCCAACCCGATACGGTGTGTCTTGGTTACAAAAGGGACATCAACTACTTGTTCATGAGTAGTGCGAAGTGGAGTTTCATATTGGTAGGTATAAGGATAAGGTAACTTGTGATATTATGTAGATGGATGTGTGCCATATATTGCTGGGTAGACCATAGTAGTATGACAAGAAAGTAGTCCACGATGGGAAGACAAACTATTATAAGTTTGCGAAAGATGGGATCAAGCATATGCTGGTACCCATGAAAGAGGAGGATACAATAGAAAACAGTGGAACAAAAGAATTATTGTTAGGAGGAAAAGAGTTCCTATAGTAGATTGGATATGATGAAATAAAGTTTGCAATTGTGCGAAGGCCAAGAGCAGTGTTAATCCACACTAATATTACTAATTTTCCTGAGTAGATACAAGATATGCTATAGGAGTTTCGCGACATTGTAGTGGATGATTTACCAAATAAATTACCACCAAGAAGGAGTGTCAGTCACCATATTGATTTCATTCCAAGAGCTAGTTTACCAAACAAAGCTGCTTACCGAATGAGTCTAAAGGACAATGAGGAGATCAAGAAGCAGGTACAGGAGTTGTTGGACAAAGGGTTGATTCGAGAGAGTTTAAGTCCTTGCTTGGTTCCAACAATCTTAGCTCCCAAGAAATGAGGAGAGTGGCGGATGTGTACTGATTCTCAAGTAATAAATAAGATTACCATTAGGTACAAATTTCCCTTACCACGGATGGATGATCTAATGGGTTGTTTGAGTGGAGTGGCGTATTTTTCAAAGATTGATTTAAAATGTGGATATCATCAGATTCGTATTCAAGAAGGAGACGAGTAGAAGACCACTTTCAAGACCAATGAAGGCCTGTATGAATGGCTGGCCATGCCATTTGGATTCAGCAATGTACGCAGCAAAGTCATGCACTTGATGAATGAGATGCTAAAGGAATATATTGTAAAGTTCATGATTGTGTATTTTGATGATATCCTTATTTTCAATAAGACAAAGGAAGAACATTTCCAACACATCAAGTGTGTCTTGGAAAAATTGCAGCAAAATAAGTTTTTGTTAAATTTGAAAAAGTGTACATTTTTTAAGAAGCAGTTAATTTATTTGGGGTTCGTGATTTCAAAAAACAAATTAAAGATGGATCTGGAAAAGGTTGTATACATAGTTAGCTGGCCATCCCCCAAGAATTTGTTTGAAGTACGGAGTTTTCATGGGTTGGCGAGTTTTTATCGGAAATTTATAAAATATTTCAGTGGGATTTGTGCACCCATGGTGGATACCTTTATAAAAGAAAATCAACCTTTTCATTGGATGGAGTCGGCTAAAAAGATTTTTCAACTACTAAAAAATAAGATCACCGAAAGACCCATTTTGAGGTTACCAGATTTCAACAAACTTTTTCAAGATCGTTGTGATGCCAGTGGGACAGCCATTAGAACAATACTCAGCCAAGAGGACAAACAAGTGGCCTATTTCAGCGAGAAGTTGAATGAGAGTAGACAAAAATATATGTCCTATGACAAGGATTTTTATGCAGTGGTACAAGCGTTGAAACATAGGAGACATTACTTAATGGGAAATGCATTTGTTCTATTTTCAAACAATTCCCCTTTGTAATATGTCATGCAACAACATAAGATGAACCATAAACATGCAAAGTGGGTGGAATACCTCTAGAGTTTTATGTTTGTGTTGAAACACATCAGTGGACAAGCCAACAAAGTGGCAGATGCGTTAAGCAGGAGCAGTTTGATTTTAAAGGAAAGTACAGTGCAGGTGTTAGGATTTGAGCATCTCAAGGATTTGTATGACATAGATGCAGACTTTAAGGAAGCATACGAAGCTTTCCAAAATCTATTTTTGAGGGACAACAATTCGTGGATAGACTATAATATACAGGAAGGATTGTTGTTCATGGGAGGAAAGTTGTGTATCCCATAATGTTCAATGAGGGAAAACTTAATTCAGGAGAAACAGAGTGGTGGTCTAGCTAGACATTTTGGCATAGACAAGACTTTGGACCAAGTAAGTCACTTCTATTATTGGCTGAAGGTGCGGCGAGACGTACAAAGATATGTGGCTAGATGTAAGATGTGTCAACTGGCAAAGGGACACAGTCAAAATACGAGATTGTATATGCCCCTACCTATTCCGGACAAACCATGGGACTCAGTCAGTTTAGACTTTGTCTTAGGCTTGCCAAGGACACAAAAGGGGTAAAATTCAATCATGGTAGTAGTGGATCGCTTTACTAAGATGGTGCATTTTATTCCTTGTAAAAATACCAGCGATGCCATGCATGTAGCCCACTTGTTCTTCACAGGAACTGTCAGACTACATGCCTTGCCAAAGTCTATTATTTCATATAGGGATGTGAAGTTCACGAGTCATTTTTTGCAGACTTTGTGGAAGAAGTTAGATACTAAATTAAATTTCATCTCAACTTATCATCCACAGACCGATGGGCAGACTAAGGTAGTGAACCGAAGTCTGGGGAATCTGTTACGTAATCGGTGAAAATATATGACAGTGGGATCGTGTACTCAGACAAGCAGAGTTCACTTATAACGATTCACCCAATAGGAGTATGGGCATAATTCCTTTCCAGATCCTGTATGGAATGCACCCCCATGGTGTGCGTGAGTTGCGGGATTTGGGTCGGTTGGAACGAAGGAGTGCTAATGGTGAAGATTTTGCAAATGTGATCAACGAACTTCATGAACAGGTGAAAACCAAATTGCAGGACAACAACCAAAGATGTAAATAGAAGGCAGACTTAAAACGTCGATAAGTGTAATTCAATGTAGGAGACCTGGTCTTGGCACATCTACAGAAAGAGAGGTTTCCTAAAGGGGAATATAACAAGATCAAACTTAAAAAAATAGGGCCTTTCCAGATACTGCGAAAGTTCTCTGCCAACGCATTTGAACTGCAACTACCCCCCGTATCGGGATCTCGCCCATTTTCAATGTGGCAGACCTGTACCCTTACATTACTGCTAATGTGGAGGACAGTTCAACAGAATACACACGGGACACAGAGACATGGGTCAGACAAATGCCCCCATCCAAGCCTCTAGAGATCGAACAAATATTGGATACTCGGTAGCTAGGTAGACACGATGGAAGGAGTAATTACAGTACCTAGTTAAATGGAAGAACTGTCCAATTGAGGAAAGTTCCTAGTTGGATGTCAGACAGATTCAAAGCATCGGGTATTCGATTGAAGAGTTCATGGATAGGAGCCACAAGATTCATTCACCCTGGAAGCCTGATGCAGGAGCATCCAATTAGGGAGGCAACAGTTGGACAAGCTGTTAAATTAAATTTACTTTTAGTTTAATTTTATTTTATGTTTAAAAGAAGGTTGTCACAGCCAATGTTTTCCTTTAATTTGAATATTAGTTACATTAGAAATTAGTTTTAAATAAGTTAGGAAACAAACTGCCAAAAACTGAAATGTAACTACATTGTAACTGTAGGTAGTTCCTCAATAGATTGAGGCTACCAGCAACTTAAATAGGAAACCCAAAGACAAAGGTGGGGTTTCTGTCATGCAGAGGAAAAGAGACCAAAGAGCATAGATCTGAAATATATTTTTAAAAAGTAAATTGAAGCTTACAGGTATCCATTATTGTTTTCCATAAATGACAAGAATTATGTATTATGCATAGAAATTAATGACAGAATTGAATGATTTTTAATCAAATTGCGCATCAAACTGAAAGAGCCAAAACATGAAAAGAAACCAATCCAGGTATTTCACAAAGCATGCTATATTTAACAGTGAAATTTACAATATATTATATATATATATAATATATATTATATATATTAAATAAATATATATATATATCTGTGTGTGTGTGTGTAAACATTTTTCAAAGTCCAACAGTAGCACAAAAAAGATAGCATTTTGTAACCCCAATGCAGGTCCGAGACAAAAAGCCTTCAAAAACCATCAATAACAGTCCTCATACAATTGACACATGCCAAGGAGGGTTCCACACAACCCAGAACAAACCAAATTGAGCAAAGATCGATGCATTACCGACAACCAAAGACAGGATACATAAACTTTTTCCCAAATTCATAAACAAAAGTTATAGCAAAGGACACGGTGCATAGGAGGCCACCTGTCGACAGACCAACTAAGACTGAGAAGAGATAGAGGCATAGCCTAACTGCTACCAGCAAAATATATACAACCGCATAGTGTAAACAGGAAGGACCCTACCCGGTTTGTGTAAAGCCTGGCCGGAAGGATGAAGACCCCAACATTTTCCCCAAAGACCAAACCCTTGCAACCACTATGACGAGGGCCGAGTACCTGCAGAGACAAATAGAGAATTAGTGAGGCAGCATAACCATAAACCCATGATAAAGAACAGAGAGAGGGTAGGATGAATACCCATAGTGGATACCTGAAGAGGAGGCCGGGCTCCATAGCCGAGCCACAAAACTGAGACCAACAGAGCATAGCCAATGATAGAGGACCAGAGCCAAAGGAGGACCCAGAAGACAGTGAGAGGCAGAGTGCAATCCTTTCCTTGCAGAATGAACAAGGTAAGAACGTAGGTGAGTAGAACCAAAACCGGTAGAAACGTAACCAACTCAACCACAATAGACCGTGCCATAGATCTATGTCACATAGACAGAGACCACCTCGGGATGAAGGAGAATTAATTGCCCATTAAAACCTTACCTAAAACCCCAAGCAAATACGAGCGTGGGAAAGGTTGAACGCAGGCCAACCACCACGTAGGCTTGCCACCTCAACGTCTCGGGGATTGTCACCATGAGGGCAGGGGGTTGGGCGGGGGTGAGCGAAGATGGGAGGGGGGTGAGTGAGGGCGGAGAGGGGTGGGATAGACGAGGGGTTGTTCTTTTTTTCTTTACTTTTTTTCCTTAATTTTTTTTTAATTTTTTTTATATTGTTTTTAATGTTATTATTTATTTTTTTAATTTTAATTTTTATTAATTTTTATTTTTAATTTAAATATCTTTATTCTTTATTTTTATTTTTATTTTTTATTTTTTTTTTATTAAATTAAATTTTATAATATTAATTTTATTTAATTTTTTTTCCAATTTTTGAGATTTAAATTATTTTTAACTTAATTTCGATTTTTTTTTAATGGTTTTGAATTGTTTTTTCTTAATTTTACTGTTTTTATTTTGTTATTTTAAATTTTACTTTTTGATAATTATTCAAGGATTTTAATCATGTTTTTTTGTTTTTTTTTATTCTAAACTTTAAAAATGGTTTTTTTTTTTTCTTTTTTCTTTTTAATATATATAATTATTTTTCTTTTAAATATATATATTAATTTTTATATATTTGTTTATTTTTTTTATTCAATTTTACAAGTTAATTGTCCTTCTTCTTCTTCTTTTTTCTTCTTTTATTCCTTTTTTTTTTTTTTTACATTTTTATGTTTTTTTGAAATTAATTTAATTTTTGTCTCTGAATCGTCCTTGCTACCCCTAGCAATTGGGCTCTGGGTGCCGAGCGATTTTTTTTTTAGTTTATATATATATAATAATATTATATATTATATAATATATATTATATATATATATTATATGTCGTATTTTATTTTTGTCATTTTGTAATTTTTATTTTCTCTTTTTTTATTTGGTCTTTATTTTATTTTACTCCTTTTATTCTTGTTTTTTTCCCAAAATCAGCCTGCAATACCCTGGGCGGGGTTCGTCGTGAGTGCGAGTGGGGAGGTGGATGCCTCCTTG
>APFE030275258.1:117781-133598 GCA_000404065.3 Pinus taeda
ATTTTTGTGTTTTTTCATTGTTTTTTCTTTTCTACTATTTTTTTGTGTTTATTTTTTTTCAATATTTGAAATTTTGTTTTCTTTTGTATTTTTCAGTTTTATTTCTTTATACATTTATTTTTAATTTTTACTTTTTTTATACAAAGTCCGTGTCGAGGCTCGTCTAGCAACCTGATCCTATTATGGGCAATTTGATAGTTGATTTTAAAATTTTTGTTATAATGAATCATTTTTGTTCCCATAATGTATCAATTTCATAGTTGTTTTCTAAGTTTTCATTACAACGGTTCGAGTTCACATACATCGCGTGTCAATTTGATGGTTGATTTTTAAATTTTTGTTGCGATGTATCGAGTTGTCTTAGGCTAAGATTTTAAAATCGCTATATATTTAGCATTTAAGGAATAAATTACTCTTGGGTATTCATTTTAAAGTTTTTTGTCATAAATTTTTTCCATAATGTTATGCTTGAAATATTTTGAAAACTTGAGATTTTTTTGTAATCATAATCTTTGATTTTAGTTGCATGGTTGAAAATTTGTCAAGATTTTAATGTTTTTCTAAGTCATGATATTTTATCTTTAATTCTATGGTTGAAAACAATTATAATTTCAGGGTTTTTTAGAGTCAAAATATTTTATATTTAACAACATGGATGGAAATTGTTGGAATTATCAAGATTTGAGATATGATATTTTATCTTTAACATCATATCCGAGAATTGTTGGAATTTTACAGTTTTTCAAAGTCTGGATATTTTATCTTTAATTCTATTGGTAAAAAATGTCAAAATTGTACCCCGATTTTTTTGTTGTTGTTATTCTAGAATCAACACTTATTTTTTTAAGGGTGATTTTTTAATCCATTTTGCAAAAAAATATGGTTTTTACTTCCATTTAAAAAAAACGTTGAAAATTTACCCTAAAAAAAACATCATTCTAGAATACACAATTTTCATTTTTGGGTTGTTTTTTGGGGGTTTTTGGGCTAGAGTACCCACTTTGAGGTAATAGCTCCCACTTGATCGGTAACTATGTTTAGCCTGCATGGCATTCAGATTCAGCTAGTCAAACAAATACCTCAACCCAATGTGATCACTCATAAGCACAAATCTCCTACCAAGAAGATAGTGTCTCCACATCTTCAATGCGTGTATGATCGCTCCTAACTCCAAATCATGTGTCAGGTAGTTCTGCTTATGCTCATTTAGTTTTCGGGACTCATAGACTCCACCAAGCCCTCTCTTGCAATCTTTTTTGCATACCACAAACGCTTTGTCTGAATCTGCAATCTATAGTATCGGTGTATGTGTGAACAAATACGTGAATTTCTCCAAGCTAGTCTCACACTCCTCATTCCATTTGAACTTCTTAACTTTCCTTTGCAATTATGTGATAGGATAAGCAATCTGTGAGAAGTTATTGATGAATCTCCTATAGTAGCCTTCCAAACCCATGAAATATCTCACCTCAGCCACACTCGTAGTTGCTACCCACTCCATGATGGTCCTTATCTTCTCTGGCTCAACTACAATGGTTTCCTTGGAGACAACATGTCCCAAGTAGTGTACGTTAGTCTGAAAGAAACTAAACTTGTTGAGACTAGCATACAACTCATGCTCTCTCAACAACCTCAACACTGTTGTTAAATGTTTGGCATGCGCTTTCTCATTTTTTGAATATACCAATATATCATCAATTAATACAATAACAAACTTATCCAAGTATCAACGCAACACACTATTCATCAAACAAATAAATGTAGTTGGAGTGTTATTTAAGCCAAATCGAATAACAACGAACTCATAATGCCCATACCTGGTCCAGAACACAGTCTTGTGAATGTCTTCCTCTTTGATGCGTACCCAATGTTATTTGGATCTCAGATCAATCTTCGAGAGCATTGTTGCTCCCTTTAGCTTATCAAACAAGTCACCAATCCTCAACAAAGGGTATATGTTCTTGATAGTCACTTTCACTTTGTTCAACTACTTATAGTCAATGCATAATCTGAGAGTACCATCTTTCTTCTTCACAAACAATGTCAATGCACCCCAAGGTGATACACTTAGCCTGATGTATCCCTTGTCCAACATTTCCTTCAGCTACAACTTTAACTCAACTAAGTCAGATGTGCTCATCCTGTAAGGTGATTTTGATGTTGGAGTTTCCCCTTGCACTAACTCAATAGAAAAGTCTACCTCCCTATGAGGTGGAAACTCTATAATGTCCTCAGGAAATACATCCTTGAACTGCTACAAAAATAGGTACCTTCTCAACATATCTATATCCTCAAATTCCTTACCTTTATCACTAGAGATGTGTACTATGAATAGATTACACCCTTTCCTGCAACTACACTTTGCTTGCATAGTTGGCACCATCCTAATTGACATAGCTTTCTTCTTACCCTATAAGACTCTTGGGTCTCCATTGTTATCAACACACTCAATGGCTTTATCATAACATTCTACCTTGGTTCTATGAAGATACAACCAATTCATGCCCAAAAACATACTATATGAACCCAACGGTAATACGTTCAAATGTGTTGCATTAGGAATACCATTCAGATCAAATGCACAAGCCCTTACCCAGTGATGAACTCGCTTCTTTTTACCTGTAGCCAATTTCACTAACCAAGACTCTACATGCATTTCCTTACTCAAACCAAACTTATCCACCAATTCAAGACTAACATAGCTATAATTTGATCTAGGGTCAATTAAAATATAAATAACTTGATCACAAATCTTACCATCCATTTCAATGATAGATCCCTTATGTTATGCCTATTTGTTATCCAATATTGCATAGATACATGGAATACTCTGACTAACATCTTCAACAATATTTTCCTCCTGCACACAATATATCTTAGGCGTACCACTCTAGTACTATGGACAATCCTTCATGTGATGATCTCCTCCACAAGTCCAACACTGCATGGGCTCCTTATTCTGCTCCTTAAATGGGTGTCCCTGTCCTTTATCTGATGCATTGAACCTCTTAGGTGGTGCAACATTCTCCTTGTTACCTGAATCGCGTGGTCTTACTCACTTCTTGTCCCATTTTCCCTTGTTATTTGCATTTCCTCTCCATTCTAGTTTCGTCTCAATTCTACGCTTCGATTATTCATAGCAATGCTTCAGTTTTTAGATAGCCTCCTACAATGATATAGGATCATCAAACCCAATCCTATATTTGAATGCAACTGGTAAACAACTAAAAAATCTCTGAATCTTAGCCTTCTCCTCCTTGAGGTAAGGCACATACCTCAGCAACTCGAAGAATCTACTAGCGCACTCATCATTTTTCATGGATCCCATCTTTGTCAATCATAAAGACCTTTCGCCCTGTCATCAAAGTATCTTTTCGACAAATATGTCTTCTTGAATAGCCACTCAAAATTACTCCACATCAAATATTCCTCGTTTATACCTCTGACATTCTTCATGTCTTCCCACTGAGTATTTTCTTTTCCATTGAGATTGAATGTACCCACTCTAGCTTTCATGTTCTCTGAATAATCATGCAATCCGAAAAAACTTCTTCATGCTTGGAAACCATGCCTCTTCATCTTGTGATTTCTTTACCTCTCCATCAAAATTAGGTGTGTTTTCTTTCTTAAACTCATCTGTCAAATACCCCTTATCACTCCTCCTGTAAGGATGATATTGATAATGATCATAGTGCTTATCTAAATCAAAACTAGAATCATACTTGTGTCTATCCCTTCTCCTATCTAGAGTGTCCAACAATGTTCCATCTTTGATTGTGTCATCTCTATCTCATCGGTAACCACCATGAGATTTACTACCATATGCCCCATTAGTTCTATCCTCCTGTTAATGGCTAATATGAAGCGGCCCCTGTCACTGCAAATATGACAAGCTCTAAAGTATGACTGCATTTACCTCTGCTAACATTTCTTGTTCCTATATGATTCTATCATTATATGCCTTACAACTCCTTATTTATTTTTTTAAACTCCTCAATGTCACTGCCAATTCGGAAGAGTTCCCAACACCATTCTACTCTTCTGATTCATAGGGAGAGTCTTTGTAGTCAACCATCTTTCTACCCATTTGGGTATTTCTTCCTGCAAGGTATATCATGTAAGCTAAACCAAATCACAATAAACCAATGTACCTTAGAATAGCTCGAGGAGGATACCTTGTCTGCAAGATAAAAAAAAACAACATGATACATGTATAACATAATCATGACACCATATAGAAATGTAAATCATAATCATATGACCATGAAACCATCATTCTAGCTAGGGTCTAGTCATCAATGCATGACACCAACAACAACACATGCCATGACCTCATGCATGACAACCACCATCATTATGTCATTGTACACTTGACCACATGCAAACATGAACATGCATAAGTGATGCATAACCATCCACACATATGCCTAAACACATAGACCAAGCATGGATGAGCAATATTTGAAATCAAATATGCAAGAATGATACATGCAACCAAGCATATATGAATGTAACCAAAAATAGTACAACGATACATGTAAGCAACATAAATCGACATGTAACAAGTCATACACTCATAGCGATGCATTCCATAATAAAACCTAAAGTTTCATATGATGACATCACTACAATTGTGATCAACATCATGCAAATGCAACAAGCACATGGAATGCAAGGGTGTCACACATGAAAATGACATGCATGCATGATTAACACATATCCCATACAGTTCGAGGGGTGAACCATGCTATGATACCACTCTGTAAAACCCTCCTCCCACATCTACCTAAGCAAGTGGCGAGTTGGGGTAAATATGAGATGAGATGCCATTATGATATGATTCAACCTCCTAAGTCACATTACGGAAGTGGAACTGATGAAAAAACACCATACAAGCATTAATTATTAGCTACAAGACCCTCAGGAACCAATCCAATGCGTTAGATAGCTTCCCTTACGGTCCCACTAAGATTTGGGACAATTTAAGGATCAAGTTCTCCCATTCTATAGGCATGAGTGCGACCAACAACACAAAGTCCCTCTCACAGGTTTGCATTCCAACAACCAGAGACCAAAATTAGCAGTCCTATGATAGTGACTCTAGGATTTGAGCCACTTTTTCAGGCCTAGAGCCCAGGTCACTACCTAGAAGTGAACCATCTCCTCATATTAGTAAAATAACATGGAAATGATATTACTAAATCAAATACTTGTTCAAGACCTTGACTAGGCCCCTACAAGCCATGATAGGAATTTCATCAAACATATTGCAAATGTGTAATCTACAGGTGTAATTAATAGTTCTGAGGGTCTCATACTTAGCTGAGAATCGCTAAGAGTCATTGATGCCTCAACACATCAACTGCCATGCCATCCATTAGGTCATAGATACATTAATAATTCAATTACAAGTAAAAACATGATGAGAGCCACACATGAATTTTGTCATAAAACACATACATAACCAACATAATAGGGAAATAAATACTCATGAAAGTACAATGATATGGGCCACATACAATCCATAAAAATGCTCATAGAAATACAAGGAGAAATAACCTTTCATTAATGATGCAAAATTCACACTCGGGATGGGACTTCCACGTTCCACCTAACCGTAGAATGGTTGAGCCGAATCTCTCTTCAGCCATTTATGCTCATGACGAATGTGGGTTCTCTTAGAACACATCAAACAAAACCATTCAGGGCTTCCAGTGGCCATCCACCTCAACCCATTAAACGATGATTCAACCTCATGGTCGAACATCACAAAACCATCATCAGATCGGTCTCTATCCAAGCCTTCCATGGCTCTAAAGTGTTTTTCCAACCAAGACTCCAAGAATAGTAACTCAACCCAAAACTTTTACCAAACTCCAAAGTGTTTGTCCAACCAAGGCTCCAGGACTAGTAACTCAATCCAAGATGTTCCAGGTATTCAAAGTGTTTGTTCAACCAAGGCTCTGTTGGGTGTGGTTTTTTTACCTATTTTCTGCACATTCTTCCCCCAGTTTTGACCTTTCTATCCTCTAGGCCTATGACTTTACATTATCAAATTCCCTGTTTTCTTACCTTTTTAACCTATTCTACTCTCATGTTACTTTGTTGTATTTTACCGAATAATACGAGGCTTTATTCCTTTTTGTGGTTAACTGGGAGAGTATTGAAGAAGTATTTTGGGAAGATCTTCTTTTCAGGTGATGGCTTGCGAGAATAAAGCTGTGAAGCAGACAGGCAGCGCAGATTAACTACAAAAAAGGGTAGAAAGTTCATTGTTACACCTTGGATGTTGTTATAGGTTGTTGTTACAAATTGGATGCTATTACAGGTTGTTGTTACATATTGGATGCTATTACAGGAAGTTGTTACACCACACGTTGATAAGAGAATCCGTTGTCACACCAAAAGTGTAGTCACCAGTGATGCCGCGACATCCCAATCTGCCATTCACTCGATGTTGTTATGTTGAAGTTGGCAAATGTGTGTTTTTTCCCCCATAATAGTTGTCAGTAGTAGGGATTGTTTATTTTTTTAAAGCAACAAGACCCAAGTAGTTGCAATCATAACTTATGTATATTTGTATTTAGTAATAGGTTGTAACTACTTTTATTTTTTATCAGCATGAGAATCATGAGATTCTCATGACTGATTTGTTTCTAATTTAGGGATGTAATAACTATAAAGGAACTCAAATTTTCATGTACAAGGACATGGCATATAGAAAAGCACTGTTACTCTACTTCTGTAATTCTGAGTTTATTTTTAATATCAATCAGCATAGTGATGTTGTTATGGTTCTTCAACTAATTCATTAATCGCTTTTGTGTTATTCTTGTGCCCTACTGAGGAGGAAGGGCCCTCCTCTTTGGCAGGGATTACAGTGATAGAGGTAGTGTACATTCTAGTTTAGTCAATTGATTTATGGTTTCTCGTTGTTGCTATAAAAATCATGGCTTACATTCAATTCTTTTTCCAATTATATTATGTTGTTACACTGAGTTAACCAACATAATGGTAGTAACTAGCTGGAGTAGATATTAGTTTATGTGTCGCGTGCCCTTGCTTTGATCGTTGTGAAGTGTGATGTAATTATGTAGAGTGTTTTTATGTCTACATGCATGGTTTTATATAGAAATTTATATCAGCGACATCCTTTACTGTTTTCTGCATTTTCTTGTTCTTGGTTGGAGTGTATTGGCACAGACAGTGTGAACTACATTTCGACGTTGTTGTCGGGGATGGAAGTTGACAATACAGTCAGCCAAGTTGTTTGTTTGATATAGAGTGTTCCTAGTCCATAGTTTTTGGGAGGTAAGAGCATGTGCATTGCTCTAACATACCTAGGTGAGATCACCATTGTGATTACTATGACACTTAGGACATTTTGATGTTTTGATTAGCATGTCTTTAGCTCTTTAGTTGCTAGGCAGTAAGACGAGAGGTAATAACTTGCGCATCACTCTAATATACCTAGGTGAGCTCACCATTATCGAAGACTGAGACACTTATGGTGTGATTTAATACACATACGGTCCATGTGTGCACTTGTAGGATTTTCAAGGATACTGAAATCACCCCCACTCTAATAAGTCACAGGAATAACGAGTCATAAAAAGGAAAGGAAGGGTGAAGATTTGGGAAGGAAGACATTTTATCCAAGAACTAATCTCCAAGGCAAAAAAATAATAGTCTAGCTCACAAAGGAATGCAAGGAAAACAGGGTCACAGAAAGCTGTTACTCCCATAGCAAAAGAAGAAACATCAAATTTCTCCATCTCGAGACCGTATCATCCTAAAACTAGCACCCATACCCCCAAGACCAAGGATTCAATTGATGAGCAAGAAGGGGAAGCTAGTAGCCAGAATTTGAGACTAACGGGTAAGGGGAAACTAAGGGGGAACATCAGACGCCTGAGACAGAAAATCATCTGTTGGTTTATCAATATGTAGATATAGGTAGTGCGGTGAAACAGCAAGCCCTAAGGGTATCTGAGGCACTAATCACATATACAAGGCCATCACAAAAACATTTTGAAGAACGTCTGCTACAACAAGGGTTAGAAGAATTAGTTATGGGGGACAACAATGAAAATAATGCTAAAACAGATGTTAGTATCACCACCTTTGAGTTCCCAATCAGGAATATCAGAGGTGAAGCTCCAATGAAAAATATTCCTCTATCGTCCTTACCATCCTTTCAGGGGATGACTGTGGAAGATCCAGACGCCCTTCTATTTAAGTTTGATGTCTTATGTAGAAGTTATGATTACATAGTAGATGCTCAGAAATTAAAACTATTTCCTGCTACTTTAAAAGGGGAAGCCTTGAGATGGTTCATGGGATTGTGCTCCGCTTCTATTCAAACGTGGAATGATATGAAGGAGACTTTCTTATCGAAGTATTGGGACTATTGTAGGACTAGGGACTTAAGGGAGGAGATATTTAGAATGACACAGAAGGAGGATGAAAGCCTGGAAGATTATGTGGAAGGGTTCCACTATAATCTGTAGAGATCTAAACATAGTGATTAGACCAAGAAATCTTGAAGACTATATTTATCATAGGAATGAGGGATGACTACCTTGACACATTGAACCTATTAGGAAAAGGGGATATATTGCAAGATCTATTCGTTTAAATTGTTTAGCTCTACCTAAGATGCTCTCGAGGATCGTCCAAAGGAGGAGTACAATTCAGGATGCCTCTGTCTGCATACAAAAATCTGTAGGTGGAGGAGTAATCAGAGCAGAGATCAGGAATTTGTTCAAAAATTTCAAGACTGATATCCTCAATACCCTCTCTACCCAGATAACAAGAGTGCGGATCAAGAAGACACAAGCAGAAGCTGACATGCCTCTGGTTGTTTTCTATCCTACTTGTCAAAAGAAACATCCTTTCAGGGAATGCAAATTGAGTAGCATCAACCTCTGTAATATTTGCGAGCTGGAGCATTCAACATGGAAATGGCTGGAGCTTCCTAGACTAAAGGAAGTACTCAAATAATCAAGCAAGGAGGTGCAGTCCTCTTATTTCATCACACCAAGGAGGCCATGGCAATTGTGATCTCAAGGTATGTCTCAAGACTTTTCCTTTTTTCAATTCATGGAAAAATGCATATAATACCCAACAATATCCATGGCAATATTCTACCCCTCCTTCAGGACAATTTGCTTCACCCTAGAACCATTGGTCTCCATCTGCTCCTGTTCAATATCCTCAATCCAAACTGTATCCTTGGAATTAGAATTGGAAAGGAAATGCCCATAATTCAGCTCTGCCTGGACTACCCATGCAACAATAGTTGTAGTTACCTCCTTTCCAAGCTCCTGCTCCTCCACCACTTGTACGACCCCAACTACTTGTACAACCTAACCCAAACCCAAATAATAAAGCAACTCAGGGCATAGAGGCTCTGACTACCTTCCAGACCTACTTATTACCCCCGTGGGACTTAATGAAATACAATTACAATTGGGCAAGGTAGTTAACCCAAGTCATCCCCTATCATTATAGAGGAGGATTGTGAACCATCCTAAGGAGATGCTAGAGGCTCTAAGGTGGATACTGTGCCTACAACAACTGATATAGAGGAAGCTATTACACTTGTAACAACCAACCTGCAAAGAAATATTACTGTTGTAACAAACAACTCGAGGAAGGCTGATACACCTGTAACAACAGATTCGACTGTTGTGACACAGAACCCCCCATATCCTCAAAGATTGGCCAAACCTAGGATGACTTCACAGCCTGAATCTATTTGTCTTAGGGAGCTGTAAAATTTTCATGTATGAATTCCTCTGTTGCAAGCCCTTAAAGAATTACCTATTTATGCTAAGACAGTGAGAGATTTATGCATCAAGAAACCTGGGAGGAAGCCTAAAGACCCTGACACCATACATATGATGGGGAAATTATCTGAATTAATGTTTTCTCAGCCTCTCCTAACTATGTACAATGATCCAGGAAATCCTACAGTCAATATCTACATTAATGATCAGCCCATATCCAACACATTGATCGATCTTGGGGCTTCCATTAATGTAATGACAAATGACATCTTTATCACTCTCGGGCTACAGGGACTCAAACATACTCCTATTGTGCTCGAATTATCATACAGGTCCCATGTTAAACCCAAGGGGATGTTAGTGGATATAGTGATTACAATATCTTCCTAGAGGTACCTGAGTGATTTTCTTATCTTATAGCCCAAATCCAATTTGGCGACGCATCCTTTGATCTTAGGGAGACCTTGGCGGGCCACTGCAGATGCATTTATAAGCTATAGGTCGGGATCTATGGTGATCTCAGATGGCTAAGCAACACAAAACCTTAATCTTTATCCCCCAAAACCAAATGTGGCTGTGTACAACCCTTGGTGGGATGAGTTTGAGCCTGAGTCAGATCTTTCCCTACCACTCCTCACTCTAAGGAAAGCCTAGTGTTTCAAAAATGAGATAGAAGATGATGTCATTAACGGTTTTATTAGTAACTCACTTTGTTTTGCTTATGTTAAGAATGTAAATAAGGAAGAAGAGGTGGAAGATATATACTTTGAACAAATGATAACCGCTCCGAATATTGATAGTAGTCCAATTGAGATCGAATCTGGAAATTTTATGAATGTTAATCCCAACTTGACTGCTAAGAAAAACCAACGATTCTTACAGTTGTTACAGAAATATAAGAAAAGCATTTGCATGGGACTATATGGATATGAAAGGGATCCACCCTAACCTATGCACTCATTGTATTTATTTGAAGTATGGCTGCAAACCAGTTAGACAGCCACAACGTCGCATCAACACTGCACTAAAGGAGGTAGTGAAAGAAAAACTACAAAAAATATTGAGTGCTAATTTTATTTATCCAATATCTGACAGTCAGTGGGTGTTATCGCTTTTTATCATTCCTAAAAAGCATGGCAAGTGGAGAGTTTGTGTTGATTACAAAGAACTCAATAAGGCCACTCAGAAGGACCATTTTCCCTTACCATTTATAGATCGGGTCCTTGATACCCTCTCTAGAAAGAAATTATTTTCATTTTTGGATGGATTTAATGGCTACAATCAGATACAATTTGCCCTGGAAGACTAGGATAAAACGACCTTCACTTGTCCTTGGGGAACCTACGCATACAGAGTACTTCCTTTTAGACTCTGTAATGCACCAGCAACCTTTCTAAGGGCAATATTGGGAATTTTTTTCTGACTTGTTGAATGACTACCTAGAAATCTTCATGGACAATTTTACACCTTATGGAGATGCTTTCAAAACAACATTAGGCAATCTGGAAAAAGTGTTGGAATAGTGTGTATAGAATAATGTTGCTTTGAGCATTGAGAAATGTCACATGATGATGACTGAAGGGATCATGCTTGGACACTACATTTCTGTTGATGGGATTAAGGTAGACCCTATAAAAATAGAGGTAATTCTAAAAATTCCAAGCCCCAAAATGCAAAAACAGGTACGTAGTTTTTTGGGGCATGCAAGGTATTACAGGAGATTTATAGAAAAAATTTCAAAAATTGCATCACCATTATTGTCATTGCTCATGAAGGATGTTGATTTCTTTTGGATAGGGAAGTGTGAGTAGGCCTTCTTAAAGCTAAAATTTTGTGTATCAACAGCTCTGGTCTTAGGAGTACCTAATTGGGAACTATCATTTCACATAGCTATAGTTGCATTGGATATTGTTGTAGGTGTTGTTTTCGACCACCTAGAGGACAAGAAACCTTATATTATTTACTACATAAGAAAAACTTTAACCTCAACTGAGCTCAAATACACAGTGACTGAGAAGGAGTTCTTAGCAGTAGTGCATGCCATCAATAAATCCTGAAGTTACATCACCAGAGATCAAGTATTTGTACACACTGACCATTTTCCATTCGTTTTTTAATGAATAAAACAATACCAATGGTACTATGTTTACACGCTAGTTATTGTTGTTATAAGAATTTGATATCACTAGTGTAGATAAGCTTGGAAAATATAATGTAGCAGCTGACTTTATTTCTAGGCTAACTATTGATGACAGTTGCACTCCCACTGGGGATTCTTTCCCTGATGAATATCTCTTTTCCTTTTTCTACTTACTCACCTTGGTATGCAGATATAGCCAATTATCTTGCTGCAAGGAAGTTTCCATAGTATTTGTCCTCCAAGGAGAAAAGGAAAATCATACAGCAAACATATATACCTGGATACATGGGAACCTCTATCACACTAGACCAGATTTTCAGATCAGATGTTGTATTAAAGAAGATGAGGTCTTTGATATCTTTAAAGTTTGTCACGAGGAACCTTGTGGAGAACACTTCGCAGAAAAATGGACAGGATATAAAGTCCTTTCAACAAGTTATTATTAGCCAACAATATTTCAGGATGCCAAGAAGTTTGTGAAGGGATGTGATAGTTGTCAGAGAATGGGCCAACCACTGGAATCAAATGAGATGTTGCTACAACCCCAAATCATCTTATTACCATTTGAGAAGTGGGCTCTAGATTTTGTGGGACCAATTATCCTTCATCTAGACAGAGATCCTACATCTTGGTTTGCACTGGCTATGTCACAAAATGGGTTGAGGCGAAGGCACTAACGAGAGCCACGGAGCAGGATTTCTAGACTTTTTGTTTGAAAACATCTTTGTCTGGTTTGGCATACCTAGGGAGATAGTCATAGACAGAGGGCCCCAATTCACATATCATAAGATCCAGGAGTTGGTCGAGAAATATAAAATCCATCACAGAATCAAAACACCTTATCATCCACAAGAAAATGGCCAAGTGGAAATCACTAACAAAGTCATTGAGGGGATCCTTACTAAGATTGTGGCCAATCACTGAAGAAATTGGGCTGACAAACTTCCATAAGTGTTATGGGAATACAGGAATACATGGAGGAATACCATTGGATTCTCACCATATGAACTTGTGTATGGAAAGAACCCTTTATTCTCCATTGAATTTGAAATCAAGACACTAAGGACATCATTGCAGGTTAATTTGGATTTGGCTATAGCACAAAGGCAAATATTGAACCAGCTCAATGAATTGGAGGAGAAATGATTAGTTGTTATCCAACAAATAGAGATTATCCAGCAACAGAGAGCTAAGTAGCATGACTGATTCATAAAGAAGAAGTTCTAGAAAGGATATTGGGCTCTCTTATATGGCTCAATATTTAAGGACTCCAAGGGTAAGCTCTACCCAGATGGCTAGGTCCCTATGAGGTAGATGTAGCCTTTGAAAATGGGACTATAAATTTAGTGACCAATGACATTGCGAGGACACCATTGCTTGCAAATGAGCACTGCCTTTGGTTATATCACAAACCTACTTGAAGGGATTCATTTGTCAACATTATCCCAAATTCAGATCTACAAATTATAGGAACAAGGGAAAGCCCACCTATGCTGCAAAAATTTCAATTTTTCCAATAAGTGTAACAACTAAAAATTAACTTTGGTTGGCGTCTATTACACCTTCATAATAATAATAATAATAATAATAATCTGGCTGTGAAAACCTTCCTAGATGTAGACAAACACTTTTTGTAGCAATTGAAAACCACCTAGTGGCAGTTGTTACACACTCTATTACAACATTTGCTATTTCAAAGCATATCTTATGACAAGTGTTGTTACATGACCTTTTCTTCTTTATATTTTGTAGAAATTAAAATAATATATATGAGTCATCTTGGGTGTTACACCTATAACAACTGACGACTTTTCAGGAATAAATGGGATATTTATTATAAAGTAGTAGAACATCAACATGATCCTCATCATCATTATTAAGTTTGCGCATCTTGCTACCAGATCTTGGTTCACGCTTCACACCGCCCATTACTTCACCCCACGTTACCCAAGTATGTTATTAAAAGGTAATATTGAACTCATTTTATTTTATAATTATGGCAACCTAACATGATTTTCTACGACCGAGGATGGTTGTCATATTTAAGTTGGGGGGGACGAATCATATTGCGACATGACTGTCGCATGATTTATGATTATTCAAAAAATCCTGCAACTGAGGCATGATGACTTGGTACTTATTGTTACTTAATGTTGATCATACCAAAAAGGGTAAGTGTACGATCAACGAGACCTCCCCATGACTCACCATTATGGAAAAATTCACTGTGCAGTACGAACTATGAGTACCAAATCCTAATCTGAAATCCTCACTTGTGCCACCCTACCATTTACCCCTGTTGGAAGCACTGAATCCCCATTCAAAGTGCTCAGAGAAGACGAAGATAACAGTGCAGGCTGAAACATCTAGGTTGTGTGTCGACTACCTAGAGCACTTAAAGGGAAGGAGAAGCAGGTGGAATAACACTGAATTTGTGTAAATAATGGGAGGAGCAGCAATACGACATGCACTAGGGTCCATAGAAGCCTTGGAGGATTTCCAAGAAGCATGCTATATTTTCAAGGATGCAGGCTGCTTCGAATTCTTCTGGAGGTTCGAAGGAGTAGATGGTGGTGTTTCCATGGAATTTGCAAAGAATCTAGAGAGAAACCAAACAGAGGTTAGAGGTTTGAAGCTAGAGGTCATGGAAGAGGTGATTTCTAGAGTAACAGGATTGACAGTGGAAGGGAAGAGGTGGTCAACAATAAGTTCAATGAACCCTCACTGAAAGGGGATTTCCTCCAAGAAGAAGAGTCGTTGGTAAAGAGAGGAAGGGGAATTGATAGAATGTCACTCCCCCAAGCATGGGAGGATGTTTCCATCTATCTCATCAAGTATATTACTTGTGAGGGAAGGGCAACAATTGTGTTTAATTATCACTTTTCATTTTTGAACCACCTCTGACATCAACAACTAATCATCCTTCCTTACTTCTTGCTAGGCAACATTAGGCATATAGATGCAGCTATGAAAACAGTTGCTCATCCAAAAACTTGTGTCACCAACCATGGCCTTATCAAACTCATTGTTTTGGATGCTTTGAGCCAACAGAGCAAGAATTCTGAAGAATTCATGAGGAAAAGGCTCAAGACCACCCACAGAAGGAAAAACAAGACATCTGAGGAAGCTATAGAGGTGAAAAGGGAGAAACCCTAACCCTCGACAATAAGGGTTAAAAAGAGGCAGGTTGAGAAACCAGTTGGTGATAGGAGGCCGAAGAAGAGGATAAGGGTTAGTGGGCACCCAAAGTCCCTGTCCATGTCAAGAAAGAACAAAGAAGAAGCAGAGCAGAAGGACAAGGAGCAGGCTCAGCCAGAGGAACCTTCTTCACTTGGTAAGCACAAAATCCAATCATTGTTGTCAAAAATTTAAATTCTAGAGAAACAAAATAGAGAATTGAGGGAACAACTAGCAGAAGGAAAGGCAAAGCCAAGAGCCCTATGTTATAGACATTTTTGGGCACTTCAACCCCCAATCACAAATGTCCATAAAATGAGGGCTCTTAAGTCCCTAAAAGGGTTGCTTCACTACCTAAAGGAACAAGGTCAACTGATTACATCATCTCCCAGAAGTTCTCCACTGAAAACTGCTCATAAATGGTCAAAATTGGACCATACTAAAAGCTCCATGCAGGGGGTGCGATGCATATCACCTTCTCAATGTACAGGGTGTGATGCATACTGTTTTTCTCCTCTGTAGGGTGCGATGGTCAGGAATGGACAAATGGTAGGGACCAAATGCGAGGTGGAAGATCATGGAATCTTCCAGAAGCTTCCCCTCTAACACTTGCCACTCCATTTTCGACCAGGGATGAGTAAGAGATCTTCATTCTCCAAGTGGAAGCAGGAACTATCAGAGAGAAGACACTAATCAAGATCCCAAAAGA
>APFE030275258.1:134444-195417 GCA_000404065.3 Pinus taeda
TTGGGTGATTTTGCTTTGCTTGAGGTGAAAGAAGGGCTTCTTAGCTGGAGGATGATGCTGGGTTAGAGCTGCTCATGGTTGTAATCCTCTTGCTACTTTTATCTGAATAAATCTATTCTTGTTTCCTTCCATATCATGGTGTATTTGTTTATATGTGCTTGCATATGGTTAATGTACATCTGATCCTACATTATTTGTGAATTTAGATCCTTGTTTCTTGCATAGTAGTATGTTGTTGTGATTCTACAGGTCCTTTTTGAAACTGAGCAGACAAAGAGCGAGCAGCAAAACTCTATCAAGAAGGAGAGGGAATCGAGCGCAAGACTCAAGTTGGCCCTCTTGGTTCTCCTCTCATCTATTTTCATAAAAGGAATCAACAATAGACTTTAATTGTTTGTTTCTAAGATAGCCACACATCTTAGTGGGATAGAAGCATTCGTGTGGAAACTATTCCCGTATAACAAAATGGCGACTCCGCTGGGGATCGACTAGATTACTTGTTAGCCTATCTATTCTTGTTTCTTTTATAAACATACAGACGAAGCCTGAGTTAAGCCAGCTAGCCTTCGAACTGCATTCGTCATACGAATGCAAAGTAGATCAATGCTACTTCAGTCAATCTCCGGGTTTTTGTTTATAAATTAAACAATAGACCTGCAAGCAATCTAATTGCCCTAAGTAGTGGCTTTAGTAACCTCTAAAATCACCCCTGTGTTTGTACATACATTGATCTATACCTATTCAGCTTAAACACCTGAACTAAACTGCAAACGGTGAGTGAAGTTTCGTTCAGAGTCTCACACAGTAACCATCGCACCCTACCTTCAAGGCAGCCTGTATGCATCGCACTTCCCGAATGGAGTAATTGTGCTGCATACTGAGTTCACTGTGTAACAGGTGCAATGGTCAGGGAGGACTGATTTTACCCTCCAACTATGGATTTTTCTCACTGTTTTCAGTCTTATTCAAGAGTTTTTATTGTCTGTAATTAGTGTGCTTCTGTGAATACTCCCTTCTCTTGCATTATTCCGCCTCCTTAGTGCAAAGAACTATAAACGTTTTTTCTGTATTATGCGTTGTTTTAGTTCTCTTTTGCAAAAAATAACATAGTCAAACTGTCGTCTCTAGATGTGAAAGTGTCATAGCTGTCATTTTCAGTTTTAGAAAGAAATCACATTGTTTTAGATAGTTGATTATACGATTATCATTACATAAGACTTGATTTACTAGTTTTTAAAGTGTCAAAAAGCAACTTCCATTTCAAAATCGCAAAGTGTCTCCCTCATTTTCACTTCGTTTTGAAAAAGAAACTTTGTTGCATACAGTCGCTTAAAAGTATTTCAATTTTGCACATAGTTTTCTTAGTGTCGTTTACACATTAAGGGAACTGAAAACCAATACATGCACGTGCATTTACATCTTGAATGCTTGGCTTGATTTAGGACTGTGCATATTAGCGTGTGCTCTGTGCTCTGTGAAGAAAACATGCTTGACTTTCTTCCCCTTAGTAGCTAGGATTTTAATTGCTGAAAGAAGACAAAACATCTATTTATCATCTTAGACTGCATTTAGGAATTATACATACATCACGTGGTGAACCTGAAAGGCAAACTGCTAAGAAAGATCAACTTAAAATAAATCTCAATGAATCTAACAACACTTTGGAACTTAACGCAACATCTAGAGGTCTAGGCTAGAGACGTATTTCGGCATTGTAAAGCTTGGTAACTGTTGCTTTCAGTGCTGGTTGGGTGATTCCTCCACTTTGAGACGATAAGTGCCAGTACGGACTTGTGCTCCCAGGTACCGTCGCGTATATATTGGGAGACCACTATAGGCTGCATCCTTTATCCTTAGGAAGCCGTGTCTGCCGCCCTATCGATCATAATGCACCGAACACAACATTCGGGAAGACTGACTGTCGTACCGTAAAAAGTATTCTACAATTTTACGATTGGTTTGGTAATCCTCTCTGCCTAGATCTCCAGAGAAGTCCATTTTTCTCCTTTTCAGACTCCTAACAGAAAAGGTACTCTGAGCGCTTGTCACTTCAAGCTCAATAAAAATTGAAGGCGACTAGATTCATCTTTTGTTTTTTCTCGACTCTTTAAAATTGAAAAAACAAGTTGTGTCAAAGCGTCTAAAATTCATTTAACTTGAAAAAAAATTTCCCTTTTTATTTTGAGTTGATCAAGTAATCCGCAATCGTGGAAGAAAGTCAATCAAAACCCCGTCATTCGCAGAGACTTACGAGTCAACCATCGTTGACTCCGGAAGCGAAGCCATTTCGGACGAAGTGAACTCGTTTAACCAGATCAAAGTCCCCTAGGTTGGTTGGAGCAAGCACTCCAACATCCTCAAAGACTCCAGTTACTCCGAACATTTCTAGAATCCCTGCCTCTACAGAAGAAATTCTGTAATAGCAACAGGACATTACAACTGATCCTAGTGCGACAGTTAACACTCCTATTCCTGAACCGGTTCCGTCTACAGCCGATTCAGAAGGTGTTACTCCCCAACCGTCTGCTGCTATAGGACTTACATCTTCTTCGGTACCAGAAATATCTTACCGACCTAACGGTCTTCCTCTTCCTCCTGGATTGATTACCATAGAAGAGATTGTGGAAGATCCTCCATCTAGCACTCCAACGCAACTTGGAGTTGGGATCGCCCTATATCCTTCTTCATCAGAAAATATTCACCCACCATCAGAAGTTCCTGAAGAATCGCTGAGGAATATTTTGGATAGACTTAACATGTCTGAACAACCGTCAACATCAAGGACTGTGTCACTCGACATAGCAACAGTGGAAGCCCCTTATGATATTCCGACAATGTTTGCCGGCGTGCCATCTGTCCCAACCAGTTTTCAACCACTGGATGGAGTCCATCCTAGGACTATTTCGACAGTATGGACTGTTCCCGTTTGTTCGTCCGGAATTATATCTAGAATCTCTTACGTTGAGTCTCAACAAATTGATCCATCACAAGGTCAATTTGGGCAAACTGGTCCCCAAAGGAAAATTATTCCTTTGAGCACTAGATTACCGTCATATGGAGGGCCATATACCCTTTCATTGTCTTCCCCAGAAGGACAACCATGCGTGAGTTCGCAACAAAATTTAGGTTTTGCTGGAATCACAACCAGCGGTTGGGTACCAGTCCTGTCTCAACAACCAAGAGTTGTATGCTCAATACAACAAAGTTCACCTATGACAAACATTCCCACTACGCCGGCTATTGTAGTTGTATCGCAAGTACAAGCGTCACCAATTGTATGCCAACCTCAAGTTTCACAGGTAGCAATACAGCAATCTATTGTACCTCCGACACAACCACAATCACCCACTAGTGGAACGGCACAGGTTCAAATGGGGAACCCCAACCCCAATCTTGGTCAAATAGTCAGTGCTGGACAACAGTCCATGGCTTTACAACCATGGCTAGTGCAATACCAACAACCGCAATTCCAGCAAGCTTACCAAGGATATGAGTAACAAGTCTTTGCGAGTAACGGGTAGCCGTATCAACCATATCATAATGGTTATGCCCATCAACCTTACCAAAGTTACCAACATCAAATGCATTATGCTGGTATGCAAAGACCGACAGCTCAAACAATTCCATCTTATCCTGGGTATGCTCAACCAAGCCTAAATCAATAGTTGCCCTTCGTAGCAACTCTAGAGTTACCAGATCTAAGTCGACTAACGAACGATCCAATTGCCTACGCCCCCTGGTGGCTGAAGATCCCGCATAAACTTTCGTCGGATATTCCTAAATCCAATGGAAATCAGAGCGAAGACCCATTGAATCATGTGATTACCTTTCATCTATGGTGTTCATCAAACACTCTCAATGATGATTCGATTCGGCTTCGCCTCTTTCAACGCACATTAACTGGTCTGGCAGCAAAGTGGTATATCAAACTGCCTAGAGCTTCATTTGATAACTTCAGTACCCTAGCCGCAACCTTTTTAACCCATTTTCAATTACCTATCAGGTACGAAACAGGAACTGAGCTGCTTACCAATTTCAAACAAACGACAGCCACTCGCATATCCAATCATATTCATGAGTGGCGGCGTCGTCACAGAATGGTAAAAACATATGTTCCTGATCAGCTATTGGCTTAATGGTTTATTAAGTCATTGTTCCCCACTATTACAGAAGATGTGGCAAAGGGGGGATTCATCACTGAAGAGCAAGTCATTTCTCATGCACAATATCTATACTTGATCTATACTCAGTCTGGCACGCTCTACGATAAAATTCCTGACGCTCCTAGACCATAAATCTTAGTCCCTCCGCCTCCTAAATCAAACAAGGACTCTCATGCCGGAGATGGTGTGATAGGAACAACAAGCACTAAAACCGCAAAGGCCACATCCAAAAAGGCCCGCACGGTTTCAAATCAAGATGCAAATGAAGAACTTCTAGCCTCGGAAGTAAATGTTGTGTCAAAAGACAAAGGCAAAGAAACCAAGCAACCAGGAGGCAAGAAGAAAAAACAAGGGAAGAAGAAAAGCCAGGGAGACTCATCTCCTAGGAAACCTTCTGCAAACCCTTCTCAGAATGGGAAACCCAAAACTCCATGTCATATATGTGACGAGGATCACTGGACACGGGACTGTCCATTTAAAGAAGAACTTAGAAAATCTTTCAAAAGTTCAAAAACCTCGACTGTATTAAATTATCTGTTTCCAAACCCAGGAACGAATATGGTTGCTAATAAAAATGCTTCCCCGTCCCAAGTGCTAATGTTTTCATTCTCGAAGCAACTCAATGACACTCTTATAACAACAAGGAGTAAAGATTACGGGAATCCATAGATATTGAACAACAAGGACAGTGAACAACCTAGTAGTTCAACAATGACTTCAACAGAAGTCATGCCACCCATCATTCCTGAATTAACAATAAAACCGCCAAAGGTAGTAGTACACAAATCGACGTTTAATCCTCGTGCCCAAGCAGCACAACACTATAATATAGTGGAGGATTTAGCCCAATCGCCATCCGTGATGTCGACTCCTGAAGTGCTGCAAAATTGCCCCTCCCAAAAGCAGGCTTTATTGTCAGCAATAGGTGGGATTGACCCAACGGATTCCAATCTTGTATCTTTTAATCATAAAGGATACGACCCTCAATTACCAGCTCAACTATCTTTCCTCATTCAAGTGAAAGCCCTCAACAAAACTATTCATAGAACAATTATTGATGAGGGGGCATTCGCATGTATCATGTCGATGAGTTGCTGGAAAAATTTGGGGTCTCCCTCTTTGTCGCGATCATCAACAACGTTAAAAGCATTTGATGGACGAACGTACACCCCCTATGGGATATTAAGTAACTTACAAGTCGAACTGGGGGGAAAAATAGTAGAAATCGATGTGGAAGTCATCGACGGAAATATTGACTACAACATCCTACTGAGAAGACCCTGGATATATGCCATGGCGGCTGTTGTGTCGACCTACTTTAGGAAAATTTCATTTCCTTCCCAAGGAGGAATTACAATCATCGACCAACAAACTTTTCTCCCCAACATGTTTCATAATATCGGAGTAGGCCTAATAAAAGACCCTACGTTAATGGGAACATTTACCCTACCGCCTCCTACCAATTTGGCGGAAGTGGCTAATGTAGGAACCTGCAATATGATATCTTCCATTCAAAAGATATCAAAAAACGATGTCAAAATGGATCATTCACAGGTTTTACCTCTAACCCTGCTGGAAATATTATAGCAATTAATGTTCTCAGCATGGGAGGCAAACCAGCATCAACGCTCATCAAGCGTTTGGATAGATAGGTCTAAGGAATATGGCACCCCTTCAGATCCTTGGTCACAAGTACACCTTACAGACGAAGGAATCATTTAATCAATGATGATCGATGGGGCACCATGGGAAGATCACCACCATCGTTCCCATTTTCCGACTTGTAAAGAAGATAATTCCAGCGACCTGCAACATCCTTCAGTATTTGACTTTCTGATGAATTCTATAAATACGGTGGATTCCGAAAGAAACCTATCCAATATCGAAGAGACTATTTCCATAAACATCTCGACCAAAACAGATGTTGTAGAGAACATTCATGTTGGCAAATCTTGTTCTTCCTCCGAACTGGAAATATATAGCACTCTCTTTCATGAGTTTAGAGATGTCTTTGCTTGGTCATTCGATGAAATTCCGGGTATCGACTCGAGCATAGTTGAACACGAGATTAATATGTATCAAGATGTCAAACCAGTACGACAATGGCTAAGGCAGGTGCACCCCAAGAAAGTCGTTGCCACCAAGGCGGAGGTCGAAAAACTCCTCCATGTTGGTTTCATTTACCCCGTTCCTCTAACCGATTGGGTATCGAATATTGTTCCTGTTATGAAAAAACAAGGAACCATTAGAGTGTGCGTTGATTATAGGGATGTAAATCAAGCTTGTCCAAAAGACAACTACCGTATACCCTTTATTGACCAGATTATTGATGAATGCGCCGGCTGTGAAATCTTTTCATTCATGGATGGATTTTTCGGGTATAATCAGATAAATATCCACCCACAGGACCAGTCAAAGACTACATTCATTTGTTCGTGGGGCACATTAGCATATCACAAACTACCCTTTGGTTTGAAGAACTTAGGGGCGACTTTTCAGAGAGCAATGAACTATGCTTTCCACGACATCAAAAACATCGTTCAACCTTACCTCGACGATCTCCCAGCTCATTCACGAAAGCGGACCGATCATCCGCACCATTTGAGAGCAATATTTCCACATTACTGACACTACAAGATAAGACTCAATCCGCACAAATGCATGTTTTGTGTCAGTTCTGGTCGTTTACTTGGCTTCGTCGTCTCAAAGGATGGGATTCGTCTCGACCCTTGCAAGGTTCAGGTAATCATCGATTTTCCTCCACCTTCAAGCCTGCTTCATATTCAGAAACTCCAAGGGAAAGCAAATTTCCTCAAGAGGTTCATTCCAAATTATGCTGAACTAGCTAAAGGTTATACCCGTCTGTTGAGAAAGGATGTACCCTTCGTTTGGGATCAGGTCACGCAAGCTTCCTTTGACGCTCTAAAGAACTCTCTAATACAAGTGTCATTAATGTATGCTCCTGATTATCAAAAAGACTTTAACCTGTATCTGGCTGCAGTAGATATGACCATAGCAATGGTCTTAGTTCAAGAAGACAACGGAATTGAACATCCTATATATTATTCTAGCCGAAACTTAAATGATACGGAAATGAAATACTCCTACATTGAAAAGCTAGCCCTCGCAGCTGTTCAAGCAATACAGAGATTTCGACACAACGTCCTTTAGGAAAACTACCATTTTGTCAGATTGCAACCCCATGACTTAATTATTGTCGTGACAGTTGCTAGGGGGCAAGTATTCGAAATGGATAGTGATTCTCCAAGAGTTTGATTTTGAATTTAAAAGATCCAAATCAAAGAAAGCCCTAGTATTTGCGGAGTTACTATGATATCTCCCATCGTCGTCCAACGAAGCAACATCCAAAGAAGCAATCGTGGATGAAAATTTGTTTCTGATATCTTCAAGCGATTTGTGGTACGGAGATATAATAATTTATCTCTAGACGCAAACATACAGGTTTAACACCTCATGCTCCGAACAACGACGTATTCGATACCAAGCAAAGGACCACATGATCGTCGGTGATACTCTTTACCATCGTGGTATCGATACCGTTCTGCGGAGGTGCCTCACCCTTGAGGAGGCCGAAAAAGTCCTGAATGACTGCCATTCAAGCGCATGTGGGGGGCATCAATTTGGTTATGCTACAATGCAAAAAAATTTGCGAGCAGGATACTTCTGGCCAACAATGTTCAAAGATTGCATAACCGCAGTTAGAAGTCGTCATTATTGCCAAATTTTCAATAGCAAAACCAGAAGACCACCCACACCACTGCAGCCAGTAGTAGTTGTTGGGCCATTCGCCAAATGGGGCATAGATTTCATGACATGTAACCCCACCTCGACCGAGGGGCATGGGTACATAATAGTCGCGGTGGACTATTTTACCAAATGGGCCGAGGCAATGCCTACATTAAACAACAGCGGCAAAACGGCTGCCATTTTATTTTTCAATCACGTAGTCTCCAGATTCGGTGTTCCACATGCCATAGTCACATATCATGGATCTCATTTTCACAATCACATGCTGGTTGAGTTGGCTGCCAAATTAGGATTGTCCCACGACAACTCTACTCTGTACTATCCGCAAGCTAACGGACAAGTTGAAGCAATCAACAAAGTCCTAAAGTGCATGCTGCAAAGGATGATCGGAGCCCACAAACGGGATTGGTACCTAATCCTATACTCGGCCTTGTGGGCATACCAGACATCGGTAAGAAATGCAACCGGATTCACACCTTTTCAATTGGTGTACGGTATCGAAGCAATCTTACCTGTCCAATGTGAAATCTCATCCCTCAAGCTCGCAGTCGACCTTCTCCCCGGAACCTCAGAAGAAGAGGCTCGTTTCTTGGAATTAATCCATTTGGATGAAACATGTCGTAATGCAGCTTCGGCTAACAAGGCTCATAAGAAACAAGTCAAGGCATAGTTCGACAAGAATGTCAAACTTCGCGTCTTCTCAGAGGGTGACCTGGTATTACTTTATGACCAGGAATCCGATAAATTGGGAGCAGGAAAATTCAAATCGTTATGGATGGGTCCCTATATTGTTAAATGAGTATTAGCAAAAGGAGCCTACGAGTTGATGGACTATGATGGGATTCCACTGGCGCAACCTCGCAACGGGTTGTACCTCAAACGCTACTATGCTTGATCACGCATAGTAGTCCTCATGCTTTTGTTACATTTTTATTTTCGCCAAGAGCATTTAATTTGGTTAAGTAATCCAATTTTTACATTCGTTGCAGATTTTGAACCTACTGGAATCATTCGTTGGATATGCCGACGGAGCAAGTCGTAGCTCGCGGAATTTGTCTTCTGCGGCATGGGCCATTTTCAATCCCAACAGCGAGTTAGTAAGTTTCAGAGGAGTATGTATTGGTCGATCTACGAACAATATCGCTGAGTACAACACATTAAGAGAACTCCTTTCTGATGCCATCACACATGGTGTATGCCGACTTGTTGTCAGGCTAGACGCATAGCTCATCATTCTACAACTCACCGGCATCTATGCTGTATGAAATCCAGCTATATATATCGCATGTTCCTAAGGATCAAAATTTTGGAAAGACAGTTTGATTTCATCTAATATCGGCATATTCCCAGAAGTTTAAAAGGCAAATTATGTGTTAGACAGACATTTGCGACATTTATAAAAAGAAGCATCACATCAATATATGCAGCAGGATCATGTAACTGAACCAAAATAAAGCTCCGAAAATCAAAAATATATTCCATAAACTGTTTATGGTCTGTACATAATGTTCTGTAACCAAGACAAAATTGGTCAAATGACCCAAAACTCAAAAATGCTAGGGGGCACCCTAGCCTAATGGTGCTGATGATAACAGGTCACCGCATGTGCAATCATGCGTAAGAGCCTAGTCCATCGACTCGGCACTCCAGTAGTATGACGCTGCAACCGCAAAGGCAGCTCATCAATCCTCACATCCGGGATTCCAAGGGTAAGACCCTCAACCTGGTCCTGTAGTGCCGAAAGAGTCTCGACCACGTCAAGGTCGCGAAGGATAGCCCTCCCAACCACTTCTCCCGCGGGAGCGGCCGCTGGGTCTCTATGGCACGCTGCTGGTCGAACTGGGCCAACATTTGCATGAGCATATGAGTTTTGATTAGTCTTGATTAGAAGAATATAAGAACATTATAAACAAAAATGGACAGAGATATGGTCAGAAGAAAATTACGCATGACACCCCACTGCTCTCCAACCGACAGCAACAAATCCGGATCACCGACAAAATCCATACCAGCATATGGGAACCTAGCATATACCATCTCCTGACAGTCGAACCACTCAAAGAAGGTCTCGGAGAATGAAATCTGGGGCTGGCCAACATGCCGGGACATGAGATCAACCCATCTCTGCATCCGTGGTTTTGCCGATGGAGGTAGGCCAAGTGATATGTATTGTGGCTGCATCAGTGGGATTCGCTCCAAGGCGAAAGCAGTCAAAATGGAACCATAACCAAAGTTCTTAGATCTATCGCTCTTCACCTTGGTCAACTGTTCCTTCATCACAAAAAGTACTGCATCACACCAATTGAATACATTTGGTTCAAGGCATTACAGAGCATACTGCATATAAGATCTGTTGGCTATATGGAGAGCAAAACTACCAGCCAGTCTAGCGAAAGTAAACAGGATGGTCCACAAGGGCTAGTCAGTGACGTCTCAAATGTTGATCTTGTTGTCTGCACTCGAATGAGATCCCTCTCTGCAATGTCGGCGAATGTACTCCCTTACAGACTCACCCCCACGGGCAGAACCTGATAAAGAGAGAGGGGTGTCGTGCCTCGACAAGCCGGTCAAAAAATAGATGTCCACCACTATCAAGGGGATCGGTTTGCCCCTAATCTGGAATACTTGGTTTATAGGATCCCAAGCATTGATGAAATATTGCAACAAACTAATTTGTTGCCTCATGCTCGAGATACGGAAAAACTTCAACAAGCCATAGTTCCGTAAAGTAGCTATTGTTCCCGGATCATGTAAAGCAACAGCGTCCTTTGGGTGATTTTGCTTTGCTTGAGGTGAAAGAAGGGCTTCTTAGCTAGAGGATGATACTGGCTCAGAGCTGCTCATGGTTGTAATCCTCTTGCTACTTTTATCTGAATAAATATATTCTTGTTTCCTTCCATATCCTGGTGTATTTGTTTATATGTTCTTGCATATGGTTAATGTACATCTGATCCTACATTATTTGTGAATTTAGATCCTTGTTTCTTGCATAGTAGTATGTTGCTATGATTCTACAGGTCCTTTTTGAAACTGAGCAGACAAAGAGCAAGCAACAAAACTCTATCAAGAAGGAGAGGGAATCGAGCGCAAGACTCAAGTTGGCCCTCTTGGTTCTCCTCTCATTTATTTTCATAAAAGGAATCAACAGTAGACTTTAATTGTTTGTTTTTAAGATAGCCACACATCTTAGTGGGAATAGCAGCATCCGTGTGGACACTATTCTTGTATAACACCCTAGGGCTAGATACTTTGACAAAGGTCGTGGACAGGGCCAGAAGGGGAGATATCTCGGACACTATGTGCAGTGTGCATAGCCTGTGC
Source organism: Pinus taeda (assembly GCA_000404065.3). Taxonomy (NCBI): domain Eukaryota; kingdom Viridiplantae; phylum Streptophyta; class Pinopsida; order Pinales; family Pinaceae; genus Pinus; species Pinus taeda. The sequence continues at coordinate 145,697 of APFE030275258.1, forward strand.
TGAGAAGTTGGTGGCAGCAGGATTTAAAGTCTGTGCAGAAAACACCACCTCGAGGGAGACTCAAACTGAAATATGGGAATCTATTACACAAGAACCTGTTGAGGACGTTGCTGTTACACAAGAACTAGCAACTGAGATGGCACAATCCACAGGAAGTGATCAGGTAATGGATACACAGGAACCCTTAGCTGACACTTTTGTCTAATCAAAACCAATAGTGAAGGAGGAATTCAACCAAGGGAAGGAAGAGGAAGCTAACATCCATGAGCCTACAGTCAACACTGTTGTTACACAAGAACCAGTAATGAAGACAAAAGCTGAATCGAAGAAAAATGATGTACATAAGTCTATGGATAACACTATTGCTACACAAGAACCAGTAGTGAAAATGGAAGCTGACTAGGAAGATAAAGAAACTATGACAAAATCCATTGATGAAGCTATTGTTACACAAGAACCAGCAGTCGAGGTGGAACAGTTTCACCCTCAGGGGGTTGCTACATCCTCAATTGAGAGTGCATGTGGAAGAACACTGGGTCCTGATGAAGGATGGTATTTTGAGAAATTATTGTTGTTGCCAAAGCTGCAAAAGTGGAAGCAGTTGGAGCTCTCTTTACAGGAGGGAGTGATCTCACTCAAAGTACATAAAAGAATGATGGATTCCTTAAGAGAAAAATGGCTGAAAGAAGAATGGGAAAGAAAAGAGGAAGCACGAAGGCACAAAGAAGTTACAAAGAAAAAGGATGAACAACTGTATCAGCTGAATCGATAGGTCTTGGACCTGATGGACGACAATACCAAAATCTGTGACCTTTCTCTAAACCTGTTAACATGCAAGCGACCGTCCCTATCATAACCAGTGTTCCTTTGGGAATGATATTACTTATTTCAATTAAAGGCGGTCTTTGAAAGTAGGTCTTATATGGGTTCTTCAACCCATACGTTTTTGGAAATTTTTTGCTCGTGTGACTTTGATGACCAAAGCTTGTTGTGTGAGTTGTTCTTGCACAATATCATGTGTGAATATGTTAGCACGAAGATGGTGGTGAGTGTCCTCTCCTACATGGGGGATTTACAATTGTGCACCTTCCTTTCATTCATGAGGAATTAGATTGAGTGGTACTTGGCCGAGAAATCAGTAGAAGCCAATGAGGAGAGAACAACATTGTGGGTTAAAGCTGAACTAGGGATGGCTTACGAACTTCGACATTAGTTTAAACTATTCATGAGCACTCCAGAAATCAGAAAAAAATCGACCATCTATAGGAAAAGGATTGTGAGGATCTGCCTCAACCTATATACAGATACGAAAAGTTGAGCATTGAGAGGATGTCTCAAGCGCACTGAGGCATGTAGCACTGAAATACAAGAACGAGATCCTTTTGATTATAGGAACTTTTTGGGTGCTATTACACGGATGTCGGAATATTCTCAGATTGTACAAACACTGGGGGTGTTCTAGATTGGCCTCAAATTCAAATTTCCTTTGATATGGTTGCTAGTGGAGGAGTATCAGCTGGATTAACGCCTATGTGACTACGAAGAGGAATCTTGGCCACATCAGTTGATATCCATTCAAGGGTTACGAGCTCCTGGTGAAGACAATGTTGGTGCCTACAATTTCACAGACTTGCATCAGAGGTACAGTAGAAGGAGCTAAGATTCTACATGGGGACATGCAGTTGCTTCAGTTGAGAGGAGATGTTGGGTGTGGTTTTTTGCCTATTTTCTGCACATTCTTTCCCCAATTTTGACCTTTCTTTCCTCCACGCCTATGAATTTACATGATCATATTCCTTGTTTTCTTACCTTTTTGACCTTTTCTACTATCATGTTACTTTGTTGTATTTTACCGAATAATACGAGGCATTATTCCTTTTTGCGGCTAACTGGGAGAGTATTGAAGAAGTATTTTGGGAAGCTCTTCTTTCCAGGTGATGGCTCGCGAGCACAAAGCTATGAAGCAGACAAGTAGCGCGTATTAACTGCAAAAAAGGGTAGAATGGTTCATTGTTACACCCTGTATGATGTTACAGGTTGTTTTTACACATTGGACATTGTTATAGGTTGTTGTTACACATTGGATGTTGTTATAGGATGTTGTTACACCATGCGCTAATACAAGAATCCGCTGTCACACCAAAAGTGTTGTCACCAGTGATGCTGCGACATCCCAAACTGCCATTCACTCGATGTTGTTACGCAGAAGTTGGAAAATGTGGGTACTATTCCACATAACAATAGTCAACAGTAGGGATTGTTTAATTTTAAAGCAACAAAACCCAAGCAGTCACAATTGTAACTGATGCATATTTGTATTTAGAAATAGGTTGTAACTACTTTTATTTTTTATTAGCATGAGAATCGTGAGATTCTCATGAGTGATCCATTTCTAATTTCGGGATGTAATGACTATAAAGGAACCCATTTTTTCTTGTACAAGGACACGACATATAGAAAAGCATTGTTACTCTACTTCTATAATTCTAAGTTTATTTTTAATATCAATCAACACAGTGATGTTGTTACTGTTCTTCAATTGATTTGTTAATCACATTTGTGTTATTCCTACACCCTGCTAAGGAGGAAGGGCCCTCCTCTTTGGCAGGGATTGTAGTGATGGAGATAGTGTACATTCTAGTTTAGTCAATTGATTTATGGTTTCTCGATGTTGCTTTACAAATCGTGGGCTACATTCGTTGTTGTTTCCAATTATTTTATGTTATTACACTGAGTTAATCAACAGAATGGTAGTAACTAGCTGGAGTAGATATTAGTTTTTGTGGCGCACCCTTGCTTTGATATCTGGGAAGTGTGATTTAATTTTTGTAGAGTTTTTTATGTCTACATGCATGGTTTGATTCAACAATTTAGATCAACAACATCCTTTACCGTTTTCTATATTTTCTTATTCTTTGCTGGAGTGTATCGACACAGACAATGTGAACTCCATTGAAACAGGAAGACCTACCCTAGGTTGAAAATTAAATGTTGCAGTCTCAGTCAATTAAGATTGATGAAAATAACACTACAGGCTCCAGAATTAATAACTCAACCCAAGCTAAGAAAACATGAGAACCAACCAAAAACACAACGATGAAAATAAACCCACAAACACCATGGTTATCCAAGAAATGGAAAGGCTAGGCAATCCACTATCAATCTCGACCATCCTCGTTGCCAATGACAGATCACAACCAAGAATCCACATGCATATGCCATGCATGCCAAAACCAGTGAAGGAGACATACATGCAAGTTGGTAACTACAAGAAATTATGATGTAGTTGCTTATCCCAATGCCTTCTTGTGCTTTCCTGCTCTTACTTTACCTTCTTTCTCCAAGAATCCAAGTATGCCACACCCTCCAGGAGTGCTCTAAGAAAACTCTAAGTCTCCAAGAGTAAGAGAAAGAGATAATAATGAGATAGCTCCAAAACTTAACTGACGAAAGGTTTCCAACTGATCCTTAGTAGCCTTTTTATGAATGAGGCCTCCATTTTCTTCATTTCCATTATTTTATTTCAATTTCCTCCTCACGTGCAACCTGTGAACTTTCACCTTGCTTTTCTCCTAGTTTCCATTATTTTCATAAATAAATGTGCCAAAAATGTCATTTTTCATTTCCAAACCCTTAACCATTGCCTTTGCCAATTTCCTTGGCCATAAAAAATCATAAGTGATCCCCATCACTAGGATTTTGTCCAACATTCAGCTTGGAATAAGTGTCCCATCATCTGCGGTTATTATTTTTAACTTTTATTACGTGGAATTTTCACTAGGGTTGTTACAAAGTACCACTTTCTTAGAGAGCATATTGCCAATTAGATTGTGAAGCTAGAGTATATTTCCACAAAAGTACAAGTTGTTGACATATTTACCAAGCCTCTTTCCCAAGAACCTTTTGAGTATTTAAGGCAGAAGTTGGGAGTAATTTCTCTCTCCTCTCTTAACTAGCCTTCTTCACAAGAAGATAGGACAATTGTCCAAATAAGTGCATGGATATGTGAATATTAGAGATAAATCTTAGGGTGAGCTAACGAGTATGCATGAGTACTAGAATAAACTTAGAGGGAGTTCCTAAACCCATTACCATTGATGTAAAAAGGGGAGAGTGAGAAAACATTGGCATGATGTGATGCATTGTGGATAATTATATGAAGATATTTAGAGGGAGAGGAAGAAAACATATGCAAGGTATGATGAAATATGGCTATTAGCTTCTCAAAAGAAAAGGGGGAGAGCAAGCAAAATAATGAAATTAGAGAATGTGCAACTAGTAGTAGGATCAATGTGGCTAAGCGAAGGATTTTCCATCAATGACTTGCACTATTTGGTAGAAATGTTTTTTGGTATTTTGACTAATGTGAGATGGGGAGATTGTTGAGAAAAGTGTTTTCATTGATGCTGATTCTAGTCATTGATTTCAGGTGAACACGTGAATACAAGTTTAAGGGATTTTTTTATGATTATTACTAATGAGATGTAGCTTATCTTTTAAGGCATTTTATTTATAGGTAAATTGTTCAAATGCTCTTGCAGAGACCTTTCTAATGGTATATGAAACTTAGTCAAACTTTCAAAGGATCGGGCAGAAAAAATGTATTGAATTGAAGGCAAGTTTGGTAGTAAGTGAAAGCATTCATAGATGTTGGGAGAATGATTATAGTTGCATCTTTTGATCAAGTTTATTTATACTAAGTGTGCCAAAAGGGGAAACTAGAATATGAATCACAAGAGACACTTCAAACATCAACTTTTCCTAGTATTCATGTTAAGGAGAAATGGTCCAAGAATCTTTATATTATTGTAGTATATTATCGACACAATATCTTAATCTTATTTGTTTCATTGGATCCCTTTTGGTAGTTTAGAAGTGATACACTAGTTTTTAGCATTCAAGATGGAGCAAAACTAGAACTATTGATGGTATTAGTGCCGACATTTATACCAAACATGAGTTTGATTTTATCATCTATGGGTCACAAATGTTAATGTTGTTGAATAGAAAGGTTGAGGAGATTTTAGAAATTTCATAAACATTCCTCAAATTTTACATTGTGGTGAGAGCTGATTGCTCGGATGTCAGAGTTGTGAGCATCATTAAGCATGTAATTCTCTTCAATGCAAGGTCAAAGGCACTCATATCAGAGCCAAAAGTGGAGGTAGAAAATTCATAACATTGGATGTTATAGCGAGTTAATATGACCTGACCAATTACATCTTTTTTAATTTCAGTCCAAAAGATGTTTTTTTTTTATGAATTCATTGGAGCTAGATCAAATTAATCCATAGGTTGCATCTCACAATATTTCAACTTTGTTTCAAGGTGGAAGTGATTTGATAAAGAAATACAAACTCTTACAATGTCTCAACTAGAGCATATTATATCTTCCAATTGGTTGTCAAAGAATGTGTATGAGATTACCCTCAAAAGATCAGCTTCCAAGGAGTTAGATAAAACATTGTTTCCTCTGTTGTGGTCTAATGGAAATATAATATAGAAGGGGAGTCTTTAAGAAGATAATTTAAAGAATCCTAGTTATCTTTTTGTTTTAATTTCTATAGTATCATGGTATGGACTATGATGTACACCATAAACTACTTTCACTTGATGAAAGGTCTAGTGGTAGAATGGAGATGAAGCAACCACTAGAGAAGTTACTAAAGGCACAAGTATCGAAAGTTTGTAATACTCAACAAGATACATCAAACTCATGATAGGGGATATTCCCAGTGGTAGAAAAATGATGTTGATTAATTAAAAAAAAATGTGGGCAATAATGGAGCTTGAGCCAGTATGCAATATAAGCTCGATCAATTAATTAAAGGTATCATATTCACAGGTCCTATGTTGGCTTCACATTCACCCTCTATTTTTTGTTCCTACATTAGAGCCCTTTATGGACGAGTTCTTTCTAATGTCAACCCTACCTTATTTGCATGAGGACATGAAAAGTTATAAGCAAGGGGAATATGTCAAGCTGTGATTTTTCACCTATTTCCGAATTTAGAACATTTATTATTGATAATTTTAGCTTTAACCCGTTCATTACCATTCCTACTATATTTCTTCATGAATATATCGCAACAATATTATAAGCATTAAGTATTCTTATTATCATTTTATTTTATTTTATTTTTAATGTATTAGAGAGAATTATGGTTGGATTTACTAATGACTATTATGTTTAGTTCAGTTCCTGTATTTCTTATGCAATTCGTATAACTGACCTCCGAGGTTGGCATGTCTACATAACTCTAGGAGAAATTATGGAACATGGGTTTTGTTCTAGGGTTGTTGAACTGGATATATGACATGTACCCAAGTTAATCCCACAATCCTCTAGCTCATGACCAACATTTCAGTCAACTTGCACTAGGTAGAATCGAGTAACAAACTTCAAACATGATTTCTGAAGCGATAAAGACAAATTTAGAAATTCTCCGACATGGGTTTTGTGGAAAACATGCCCAATTAGGTGACCTCAGAGGTTTTTCCCCATGAAGTGCATGATTTGGGAAATTCACATGGTTCTTCCAAGATGTGTTATTATATTACGACCATTTTCAAACTATGTCCCAAATAGAGCGGCCAATTGGAAAAAGGAACTGAATGAAGCAAAGGAACAGGCAACGTGACATCAGTTGGGAGGGCTCACCAACTCGACCCATGCTCCGTTATTCATTTCCTCTTTGTAATGTAGTATATTGTAGTTTTCTCGTTTTCAATTAGATTGTAGATATTTCCTTTTGAATTTGCAATTAGATTGTGGTTTGGCTCATTGAATGCATAGTTTACTTGTTGCTCTGTTTTACCCATTGTTTCATTGCTTACAATTGTTGCTTGTTTGCAGAAGCGAGATTGACCACTGAAGAATAGGGATACACATTGAAACTCTTATGGTTACATTAACACAATGTTAAATCATTGTGAAAGATTGTAACCTACAAATAAGGGGCTCTATGTTGACACCCTAGTGATCACCATAGCTCATTTATTTTCCTTTTCCTTGCACGTCTTCAAATTGTTGTTTGGTAGAAGTGAGATTGCTTGCTAAAGGGCATGGATACACATTGCAACGCTTCATGGTTGCATGCAAGCTCTATTGAATGATTGTGAAATATTGCTAGCTCTTGTGAAGTGGTTATGTGTTGACACCCCAATTTACACACGTCTCCTAATTTTACTTTTCACACGAATTCCCTTCCTTAGATAACTATTGTTGTGGCCTAAGGTTTCACTGAAGATTGGGATCAAGATTTATTTCTCTAATTGTGTGTCTAGTAAATAAGTCCCCCGAAGCATTGGTTTGTGTGATACCTGGTTTTGTTTCCATTCTACACTAAAGCCTATTGATGCCATAAACTTTGCACATACAATTTAACATCTCTAAGTTTACAAAACTCCTCATTGATAATGTAATTTTTGGAATTTAAGCAGTTAAATTAACCGACATGTATTATAGGAACTAACTTTTATTATAGAAATGAGGCTCAGTTGATCACTATTTTTAAAAATGGTTCTCCCTTTCACAATAATGTAATCTTCTTTTTGGTGTTTAATAAATCTTTCAACCTTGAAATAGTGAAAACATGAGAAGTGATTAAGTTCAATGACCACTTAACACAGAAGGCCATTAACACAAAAGACATGTGTGAATGTGAAGTAGCATTGGATATGGATTAAATAGACATAAAAAGACAACAAATTAAACCACTATAGAGAATGTTTGATTTAATCTGTAAACAAAAAATAATTATTTTTTTCTATAAATGTTCCAAAGTAATTACATTTCAAAATTCATCACTTAATTTGTGATTGTGCTAATTTTAATTTAAAACATTTTTTATTTTAACCATTAAAATAATATAAATTCTATTCTACAAATTCTTTTAAAATAAAATTAACAATGGTAATAAAAATATGATTATGTCATTTTATCTCAATTCTTTAAAAAAACATTTAACAATTGTAGTAAAAATACGAGAACTAATATATTTGAACTTGATATTTCGACCGTTGATGGAGAGAGATTTGTTGACTTCTTGACCCGATTGTCATGATTTATTGTCCACAGAATATGCTTCGTCTGAACATGTCATCTACGGTTCAGATTTGAAGAGCACAAAGGGTTACAAACTGGAAAAAATATTTTAATAAAAAACTGGTTATGTCATTTCCCTTCCTGCAACTGTGCCGATTATTTATTCCTCCTCCCGCCTCAGGTGGAAAGACAGAAAACAAACTGTATAACCTTATAACTGTGGTGAAAAAGCGCCATGATTAACCTGTGAGGTTGCAAGTTACAAAGCCTACTTCCGACTTTTCCATTCATGGCATATGGCCCAATTAGACATTTGGAAAATGGCAACAGTTATGTCATTTTTCCGGAGGATTGTATTACCTACGCATGCCTTGGCGCAATGCATCTCAATTTCTATGACGAAGGTACGTTTCCCTTGATTACCATGGATTACATAAGTGCGTAGCTGTTTTGAAAGGCCATAGTTCCAGTACCTCCTAACCGATTATGTTTCACAGGAACTATCAACGGGAAAGGCGATGTGGGTGGTCAAGTCTGAGTTGTGGGTTTTTTTTGTGCTCTTTTTCTGCAGCGGCACCTCATGACGTCCAGGTGCATTGGTAAGTTATGTATATGCCCCAAGAGCTTAATTTTTTCCATAGGTTAGGGCACATATTTCTTCCCTTAACCGCCTCCCAATTTTCATTGCTCACAGGAGAGAATAAGCATTGGAATAGGATGGGGAGACTGGCGGGTTAGTTACAGGTTTGTCCTTTGTTTCTTAGTCAAGTTTCAATTTTGGTTCATTGGGAAGTCTTTCCTTTCTTATTTTGTTTTTCCATTGGCTTTCCGCATCCTAAAGGAGTAACCCTTTCGGTTTTAGCTTTGGGTTGTCGTGCACAGGTACCCCTTGCAGTCTCGAATGGAGGAATTGGTAGCGCACTCTTTTCGCTGTGTACATTTTGATTCGTCACATTCAACGAAATGGACATCCATTAAACTACTCCAATGATGTTGATTGGTCGAACTTCATTCCGGGGTCGTTTGGCTGACTGAGTTATTAATGCAAAACCCATAAAGGAAAAGAGAAAGTGGACACATATTGAACATCACAGGGAAATTTTAAATGGATCATTGCACTGAGTCAAGGGCCATCTATTACTATTAAGTTTTGGATATTTTTGGGATATGTTTTTGTTTTTTTTTTTTTTTAAATTAGGTAATAATTGGTTGAATAATTATTTTTATTAGTTAATTCTACATAAATCAATGTTGTATACTGAGGTTAGTTATAATTTTGTTTGTATTGGAATTTTTTTTCAAGAAATTTAATCCTTAAAGTGTTTGAATTATTTTTTAATTGTGGAAATGGATTCAACACCTAGGTTTTCAAAAAATTTTACAGAATTTTCTCAAAATCCTACCAAAATTTCCATAATTTTCTAAGAAAAAATGTGACCACTACAAGCTTTCAAAGATTTTTAAAATTAAATTTACTTATAGAAAATTTTAAATAACAAAATAACACAGCCTCATCTTAAAAAAATATTAAGATTTTTCTATCAAAAAAACCCAAAACTTTTAATAATTAGATGTCATCCATAAAGAAAAGTAAACACTCGCTGAAGATGGACCATGGGATTCATTTACAAAATATTTATTCGAAAAATAGGCTATGATAGCATCCATGTCATGGTGGCCTGAGAGAGACGGCTCATCAGGGTAACGCTTCATGGGCCTAAGTTGGCCGCACGGATTGTTAACGAAGCGGCCTAGGCTTACCATTTAGGGAGTTTTATCCCGATCAGACAACTCATTGCAAAATGGGAAGAGGAGATCAAACAAAAAGAGGAAAGTCTAGAAATCAATTTGGACAAGTGGCAAACTTTGGTACCAGACCCCGGACATACTCGAGGAATGTCCACCCAATACAAGCAAATAGTTCACTTATATTGGATGATGAAGAGGAACTATTGGATGATGAAGAGCCTTCTAGCTAAAGCTATGGAGCAATTCCCAATAGACATACCTATGTCATCCCATGGGTACCCACATTATAATAAGGAGTTTTAGAAGATCCAATTTCAATTGCAACAGCAAAATGGCTGCCTCAGCCGCATTGAGCAGCGTATCCCATGTATCCCTCACACTGAACTACCAGGCTCCACTATGAGGGACCTTGGTCCTATTGATTCAGCTGAAGATGAATAGTTTGATGGTGCACCCCTTGTTGTAGTTTTTGTATGTAGTAATCTCAAACTTTTAGGAAATTTGTTAGTTATGTTTATAGTTATTTAGATTGTAAGAAGCACAAGAACACTCAAACGTATTTAGCGTGGCTAGCAAGACTCTTTATCCTTTATTTGTGGATGGCTTATCATGTTGTTAGGTTGCCAATAGACCTAGTTTCCCAATGGGAAGGTTGAGGCCACCTTATCATATGAATGTGGATGTAACCTTATTCTTTTTGATAGAAAATTAATAGAAAGGATCTTCCAAGCTTTGAAAAAAATATATATCTAAATAAAACTCCAAAAATTAAAACAATTAGATTAGAGAAAATTGGAAATAGTATATGACTTTATTGGATATGTTAAAGGGATTTTACTTGTAGTTGTAGAGTATTCAATTCAGTTTATAAAAAGTCTGACAAAATATTAAACCATTTCCAACTACATGGAGATTGGTAAATTAATTTGAAAAACACTATTGAGCGAACCATATTTAAGATAGTCCTATTCATTCTTTCAGCTACACTATTTTGTTGAGGATTGTATGGAAACATTGTTTGACATTGAATCCCATGTTGGTGAAGATAGTTTTCAAATTCATTTGAAGTATATTATTTTCCATTATCAATACAAAGAGAGCTAATACGTGATTGTGCATCATTTCAACCCATGCATGAAATTTTTTGAAATTTTTAAAGGCTTCAAAATTATTTTTCAATAAATGTACCTAGCACATACTAGTGTAATCATCAATAAAATTCATCGTGTATTTATTTCCACTTGAAAAAGGAATAGGCATAGGGACACACAAATAATAATGAATTAGTGCAATCTTTCTATGTTATATAGAAACATAATCATGAAATGGTTGTATGCTATGTTTTTTGAGGACACAAGCATCACATTGCTTTAGTTTCCTTAAAATAGTTTGCAAACTAGAAACACCATTTCTTTTGAAAAAAGAGAGATTGTCATAATTAAGATTTCCAAATATTGCATGTCATATAAGATTGGATGGAATTTTACCTTCATTGTATTGAGAATTGTATACACAATTTTGTGCATGAGAAGATGTTCCTTGCAATATCAACAATTTCTCCTCATTCATTCCAGTAATGGCAACTATGTTGTCTCATTATTATTTTTATCTCAACTTTGCGATAAAACATGTGAATGGAGTTCGCTTGCTAGAGAATGAAAACAAGGGACAAGAAGTTTGTCCTCAACTCTAGAAGGTAGACTACATCATGCAAAAGAAATTCTGGAAGTGTAGGAAATTTAAGCATGATGGTGCCAAGTCTAGATGGCTTGAGGCTTGAGACTAAATTATCACTGAAGCCTTCATACAAGTCTTTCCAAAAGGTCATGTGGTAGGTTTCACCTACATCAAGCAACAATGCATGTATCCAAGAAGCAAATGAATTAGGAAACAAGCCTTCAGTTACTCCAATATTGCAATGCGCAACAATATAATGTGAAAATTCAAGTGCTTTACCTTTCACTTGATCTAGTGTTTTACCTTTGTATTTTTTGTGTTCTTGCTTTATTCTTTCCCAATATATTTTGCATGTGGAGGCATCATTTCCATCTCTACTACAATGAACACAATGGAGATAAAATTTTCCTCCTTTATGATATTTACCCTTTGCCTCTGTTGTTCTTCCTTCCACGCCCTCTTTTGCCACATCTTCCTCTAGAAGAATTTTGCGTATGATTATTCTCTTTCTATACAAGGCACACAAATTATTCTAGAGTCCTAGAAGTTGTCTTCCTCTTCCCAAAATATTTCTCCCACCCTATAAACGTCTCCACAAGATTGTCAAAAATAATGTCCTAAGTTAGGCCACTAGCTTGTAAGGATTCAAGATAGTGATAATATGTAGAATAGAGGGCATTGAAAAAGGTTGTGAGAGGTATGTCCATAATTGAATTCCAGTGGCTCTTACATCATACATCATAGCTCTAATTTCTTAGGCTAGGGATATGGGGTCATCATTCTTCAACTCCAACTTGAAGAGATTTATCATCAACTGAACTACCTTTAGTTATGAGTGTAAGTCATATAAATATTTCAATTTCTTTAATGCATCAAAAACATATGTAGTTGGAATACTATGATGACTCACCTATTCACTTACAAAAGAAGTGATGAGGGCATAGGTTTTGTTATCTTTTCTCTCCCATACGGTGATCTCTTTATTCAATATGGGCTTGGCAAGTGCATTGTCACCTTCTCCTTCACAAACCCCTTTCCATAGGTCATTGAAGATATGGATGTGCATAATATTTTTGGAACATTCATGGTATTTTATTTTCTACTGAGTACCACTCTGAATACTTGAGCTGGGACTAAAGAAAATAATGGACAAGAAAAATGCTACAATATAATCTTTTGGTGACAAATTCAATGTATCTTTATAGAAAACAAGATAATTTCTTGAATTTTGAACCATTGTCAAAACTATGATAAACACATATTTCAAACTACTAGATGTCTATTATTTGCACACTAATACGCATCTTAGTGAAATATTGTAGATTATTTAAAAAAATACATTGTTAGGAAATGATATAAAGAAAGACAATGCTAAGAAACAAAACTATTTCACCACATGATTATCTTTCTCGATCTCCTACTGTCCAACCTCCTAACTAATGGGCAGAGGAACCTAAACTTGGAACCTGTGTACCTCTGGCTCTGGTACCATTTCAGGTGAAGGAATCAAATATTGGACTGTTAATCTAAGTTTTATCAATATGCACATAAATATATATGCATTAGAGTTGTGACCTTTTTGGTTCCAATTCCAAGGTCTATTCAAATTACCTTATTTTATATATTTACATATTTTTCCAAATCCTTGACGATTAGGTGCCCAAACATTTTTCTATACCATCGTAAAACCATTCCCTCAGACCATTATTTATTTAGTTCTTGTTTTATTTAGACATCTTGTTTTGCTAGAGAAATACCCACCTCCAACAAAGTCATTAGACTTATAGAAACTCCTTGTGTCTACACTAATAAATCATTCATATGAAGCATTATATCAACAGTTTAGACACTTCAATCCTATTTAGACTCAGGTGTTTATAGTGCTACAACTCAGATGATATTGTTTTAGTTACATCACCTACCAGTGGTGGTGGGACTATTTGTGCTATGTTTTCCTTACTATAATGGCATCCAAAAAGTGCAAAAAATGTATTTTGATGTGTCTATTTGGTTATTATAGATTATCTTTCCAAAGAGATATATTGGGATAATATCAAGTTGAGGATTCTAGAAATGAAAGAAAAGAAGATAGTGTTGAAACCCCATATTCTTCCCAGGGTATATGAGCATTTTATATCTAGTCAAGAGGTGTCATTTGGTAGTTTCTCAAACTTATAGTATTGTCACAAGCACTAAGTAGCATGAAAAGTTGAATATTATTGTAAAACACTATGCTTGCAACTATAGAATATGATAATGGGATTTAGGTTATAAATGATATTTTCTCCATTGTCCTCAAGACTAGTATTGATAATTCACTTAGACTTACTGATGTTGATCATGTCAAAGTTGATCCTTCTTACATTCAACCTAGTTGGATGGAATGAAACTATAAGAAAATATTTTTTATGTATAAATACTACACTAATCATTTAATTCAAGAGGATGAAGTAGAGAGAAATTTTGTAACTAAAAATGGAATGGATCATGTGCAAGATTGTTGGCTTATTGGGGCCTGACCTAGGTTCAGAAGTGTTTTAGCCAAACAAATCCTGAAACTACCGGCCCTTTCGGCAACAGTTCGTAGAGAATGGAATGAGGTCTCACCTGAGGTAGTATGGGAGGGTGCTGGAACCAGGTTTCCACACCCTAGGGATGTCCTCATGAGGACTGGAGAGTTCGCAAATCGATCTTTTGCACTTGTATTTTTTCGCGCCATTATCCAACCATTGTGTAGCCCTTGTTCCGAGTGCGAAGAAGCGTTGTCCAGATCCCTTACCCTTAGTATGTTTTTATTATAGATCTGACTTAATTCAATAGTGTTTATCAATCATTCAATATTCGTAACAAGTGCGCGTGAACATAAACCTTAAAGAGATGCATAAAACCATAACAGAAGAATAAACACATAGATCTACGAGAAGATGCACAATATTTCAAAAACACTTAACTTTTATTAATCTTTTGTTCCAGTACAATCCAATTCCACCCTGCGCACTCAGATACAGGGGTCCGCACACACAGTTGCGGACTCTACCAGGCCTTTGTGCACATAGCTGCAGAGCCTACTCTTACTACTACCACCTATGACTCAGACTTACAAACAGAGTGAATATCACTTTAAAAAACCCGTACACTTTAGATCAGAACCAAAATCTACCAAAATTGCCTTCTACACCTAGAGTGTCACTCTATTTATACATTCCCATGGTCTGTGGGCCATGGGCAGGCCGAATCACTTTACATTGCCTTACATTATTTTTGGGCAAACAACCCTTTGACTTGACTTATTACAACTCACACTCTGCGCACTTCGCGGAGCCTTTACAATACCATTACCCAAAATTGTGGGCTTTAATCCCCAAAACCGTTATGCAGGGGATCCACTGCCCAACAGTGCCCCAACACAAGCATCGTGACTCGTTAAATCAATTATGCGTGACTCTCTGATGCATAATTGTCAGAGGAACCCTCTTGCCTTTGCGCATATGTGTCATCCATCTAGGCCAACTTCCCCTTGATCGTGGTGGTGACTGCGAACACTTCCTTAAGCCAAGGCTGGATGCGCGCTTTAAGCCCTGCTTCTTTTTAGCGTGCAACATCCACCTGTTCTTTCAAAGCCTGGGCCTCCCTCATCTTGGCCAACCACTGGGTAAGGGCGGCCGTCTAAGTGGTCCCTTGAACATTGTCATAGGCCTGCTGCAATTCTTGCACTTCTGTCTCTAACTGTTGTAGTGTTGGGTCCTCGTGTAGTGAAGTAAGTGTGAAGAGGGACTAGTCCAACAATCCCGTGCAGTCCTGTATAGTGTGCTCTCTCTCTTTCAACCCTGATTGAATGGTGTAGTGGCACTAATCTCTGACTTTCAGGGTGTAGAGGACTGCGCCTTTAGTCGCAGCTTCGTGATCTGTAGGTTCAGCTCCAACTAAACATTCGCAGCCTCCTCCTGGGTCTTGTGGACTCCAGCTACCAGTTGATAAATATTTTCCCTGGTGGGGAGTGCCACTGGCACGGCCACCTCTGGAATGCTACTACAGGCCTCCTCCACTACCTGTTCTAATCCCTGGTTTTGGGCGACCAGGGCTTGCAAATCTTCCTCCTCCTCCTCTGTTTCAATAGTGACAACTTTGCCCTTCTTTGTCATTGAAAATTTACTAACTCTTGGATTTCGTGGTAATACTCGGGCTGGCCCCATTGGCTGTTTGTTTTTCTATGGTCGTGACGTGTGTGGGGACTTCGATACCTCTAGTGCGCCTGCTGCCTCTCCAAGCTCCTCCTGGGTCACACATGGCTTTGGGGTAACTTCTGTGAATCACACTCCAGTTCTCGTAGCCGACATTGTGTCTACATTGGATTTGCTTGGTCGCGTACTCATGGGTGGCAAGGTAGCTTGGTGCTCACTGCTCTGTACTAGCTCAAATCTCAAATAACCAAGTGTTGCTACGCAGCTACCCCATAGAATTTTACAATAACATTTGGATTTGAATTCGGCCATTCCCTTCATATATGAGTCATCAGTACCTTCTTGGTGGCAGATCATCCCGAATCTAGCTCTTAATTCTTATCTTAATGGCCCGCCGCCCCATCCTTTCTACCTTAAATTGGACTTCTTGTTAAGAACAGTGACATCAACGGTCACCTCCCAGCATACCCACGTAGCAACGTAGCCCCTTATGCACGACCGTGATCCTTGAGACATACTAGCCCTGTGTGGAATCTCGTTTCCGCGTAGCTCTCCTATGGACTCATTTATAGCCCCACACCTTCTTTCAACTACTTGGAGCATTGAGACTGTGCTTCCTACAGATAGTTAGGTGATTGCACCCTCTGTGTGAGGCTTCAATTTTCCTGCTAGCCTGAGTTGTGGGCACCCTTCAAATACCCTCATGTCTGGTAGTGCATTGTGTTATTCCTTGTATGGTACACTCCCCTTTATAGTAAGGTGCGGCCGCAGTCATGATAGCAGGGCCGCAACTCTTTCTATTGTAGTAGCAGGGCCAGCTAGTCTTCATCCCCTCGTGCTTATTTTTCCACGGCCTACTTGCATGACTTTGGTTTCTTGTTCACTAATTTCTTCGTCCAATGTCATGCTTTTCATCCTCAGTCATGCCCACTCTTCATCAAGTTCACGAAGTTTTTAGCTCCCTCGCCGAATGGCTTCCTGTAACTACCTAATTCATTTACCCAGGTCCTCGCGTCTTGTCCCTACTCCGGTACCTATGGCCTGGGGATTCTTCTTTGTCCGCCTGGTTTTATCTCTTCTGGTGAATGTGGGGATCATTTCCGTGCTCCAGTTTTTTCTTATAGTCCTATACGCCCAACAAACCACTCGTACGCACAGATCCCACTTCGTTCTTCCTGCCTGGTAAATTCTATTCATGATTCCGCGTAGTTTTTTGAATGCTCCATCGTGGACTGTTTGAAGAGTGTGTCACCTTCCTTGTTGTCGCGTGAGGTTCTGATTTTTGATGCTTAGTCTGGGAGGTGTTTTCACAGCACACGTCTGCACCCATTGACACAGGTGGGTGGGCAAACTGCTTTGTCCTCGCTGCTCAGTTCACGTTCGTCGCTAGGAACTTCTAGGTCGTAAGTGCATCCATCTTCTACCTTTGCACCAGTTCCCCATAGTCTTCTAATGTATATCCCCCCATCGTGCAGATGTCGTGTGCGATGCCCATTCTAGCACACCATACTACTGTTGTTCTGGTACCGTACTTTAACATTGGTCTAAGGATTCCTCCACATTTGTTACCCCATCATCTGTTAGTAGTTCCCTTGCTTTGGTCATCATGCACCGCAGTGATCTAATCATCATGTTGCAATTCAGCGTTGTTACTTCGTGCAATTGGTTCTGCCAGCGTTCTATTTCTTCATCTGAATCCGAAGTACATGAACTGTCTCGCTCCCATGAGATTCTCCCATCTCCAGTCGGGTTCACCCGATCCTATTCTTGTGCTGTTATCTGGTAAATTCATTCCAGCTCATCGTTGCTATCATCATCATGCACAGGTTCAGTGTAGCACACTCCTTCGACTAGATCTAGCGGAACTACTACGAGTAGGGACTTTTTTTCAAAAATCATCTTTCACTTCTTTAAGTTGATGACTCCATTCATATCCATGGCCCAATCTATTCCTAGTAATGTAGGGTAAGGGTTACTGTCATCCATAATCTCTATTACCTCAAAGTCTGTCTGCGTGTTCGCACCTTCGATATCCACTGTTACCCCTTGCAATCTTCCCATGGGCAAGATCTTTTGTTGGTTCGCCATCCTTAATTAAATAGGAGACTGCGTTAAATAGGAGACCACTGTAACGTGGGCCTGTCCATGCATTCCCATGTCTGCTTTGGTAACACATTCACATCCGAACCCAAGTCTAGGATTACCTGATCCATCTAATATTCACCAATTTGCACTGCCAACCGCATTTCCCTCTCAGTGCGCAATGCATGCTTTCCCAACTTCTAGACTACGTGTGGTTCCCCTGACCCTGCGCACCTAGTTATCAACTCCTGTAATCCTTTAACTGCCTTATTATCACTTAGAAATTTCATGCATGTCTCTAAAAAAGTAGTAAGCATAGAAGGATCCATTCCCGGCTCTGGTTGATCCTTACCACCTGAAGTAGAGTTTTCCATGAAGCTCTTCTTAGCTTCCATAAATGTTTCCCTTACACATTCCAAGTCAAACTTAGGTTCCTTCATAGGAGCCTTGGGAACCCATGTATCATCCTTGAGTTGCTTTCCCTTATCTTCCCCTGTGGTCACGCCACTTCTAAGCACCATGTTCACATTGGGGTCTTCTTCGCACAGTTCAGACCTCATCATTTGGATATTGTGTCAGAGGATGTTGTAGTACAGCTTTCTCACGCATCTGTGCGATCAACGTCAGACAATATACCGCTTCATGATCAAACTGATAATAATACGGGAAACATGTTCTTGTTGGATTCATACAGCGATGCCCATAGTTCCTAGGTCCTTTGCAATTATAGCAGATTAACTGTTTGCACCCTCATC
Source organism: Pinus taeda (assembly GCA_000404065.3). Classification (NCBI taxonomy): domain Eukaryota; kingdom Viridiplantae; phylum Streptophyta; class Pinopsida; order Pinales; family Pinaceae; genus Pinus; species Pinus taeda. The sequence continues at coordinate 164,188 of APFE030275258.1, forward strand.
CGGGTCCCATTCCTCCTCGTCCTTGTCTATGTCCTTGGAATCCACTGAACACTATTGTTGCATTTGGATCCTGACCTTGCGCCTCGATCTGCATCCTGTAGGCAGGTGTTCGATCCATCAACAATTCATAACTCCGATATTTTTGCTCATCGTGGCCCACTAATCTACAAAAATTACAAAATAGTTGCTATGGAGTCTTTGTATACTTCTGCAGTAGGTGATAGTTTTCGTCGTGTGCTTTCCTCCCACCTGATAGATCGTGCACCAGAGTGTGGGTGCTGCACTCGAACCCATCTGTGCCTCTAGTCTCAATGGCATTGGTCCCCCTCCTACCAAATAGTTCACGAATACTAGACAGTGATCCTTATCGTGGCCTTGGCCTTTGCATTTTATGTACCACACTTCTTCGCATGCTTCTGGACGAGGTGACCTATCTTGCGTCAAACTCTGCATCTCCAAGCATAGGTTTTGTAGTCGTGTGTGGATTTTTTGGACTCCCAACCCCGGATCCTATATCGGTGCTTCATGCAACCTCATCGCCATTTCCAATGCTTTTGCATGGGTTGAGAGCTTCTGGTGTGATAGCATCATCCTCAGGTGTGGTGTCAAAGATGCCACAAACCACGCACAATGTTGCACATCCGTCAGTGTTATATTAGCCTCGCAAATCATACTTTTCAGCCTTTGATCCAGATATCAGGGGGTTTCACCTAGAAGCATCACGATCTCTTTAAACCCAATTAATGACCGTGTCTCTGACTTCAACCGACTAAACTCTCTATTCAACGCATTCAGAATCTCCGTTATTCCTACATTTGGTTGATCATTCGAGTGCTTGATATACCATGTCAGTGCGCAATCTTCCAATGCACTTACTAATGTGGCCTTCTTAATTTTGTCATATGTAACCCCGTGTGCTTCCCACACTACTCTTACTACGAACCAAAAATGATCTGGGTCCTCATTCCCTACTCTGAATACGGGTAACTTGATTGTGCTCGTCATGCTGAACTACGGGTTTGGCGGAGGTAGGGTGGTTGAAGATGGAGGTGAAGTAGGTGAAGTGGGTGATGGCATAATTGGAGGTGATAACTATAGAATGTGCTACCATATCAAACTGACCGCACTTCTCAGGGAAAACCTAGCACACTCTTCCTTACCTACTCACATGGGTGAGATTAAAGGATTGTTTCCTAACCCTTGGATCCCTTTGTAGATCTTTTTTCTCCACGTTTCTCCACTCATTAATGTATTCGCATAACCCTCTTTTCAAATAACAACATCTTAATCTAGGTATTCAGGGATTTGATGTACCTACCTCGCCATCCCTTGAGAAAACATTGTTCTACTTTTCTATAACTCACAGTTGTTTCTATCACGAACTCAGTGATAAACCCTCATATTATCTAGTTGAGCCAATGGTCCATGGTCTGCGCGATCTTATCTTCTGATGCCTCTAGTCTACGCACTAACTCCAGAGTCCACACTATCAATTAATCGAGCTTGCACTTCCCTGGCTATCGGCTAGCCTCACGATCCAATCATACAGCTCTAAAGAGAATGTCACAAAGAAGATCACGTGGATTTCTGTATATACATAGTGATCCAACCACCACTTCTCGAATATCTGCGGGGCTTTTTTTTCCTGTATCATGAACTCATGAAGCTTCTGATCCAACCAATCTTCTATTTCCTTCTTTGTAGGGTTCCAGTGTTCTGATATCAAACATCCCTTATGCAGATCCTAGTCCTAGCAACGAAACCATTTGTTGGGTTATTGGGGCCTAACCCAGGTTCAGAAGTGTTTTAGCCAAACAAATCCCAAAACTACCAACGTTTTTGGCAATAGTCCACAGAGCGCAGACTGAGGTCTCACCCAAAGTAGTATGGGAGGGTGCTGGAACCAGGTTTCCACAACCTAGGGATGTCTTGATGAGGTCTGGAGAGTTTTCAAACCAATCTTTTGCACTTGTATTGTTTTGTGCCGCTATCCAACCTTCATGTAGCACTTGTTCCGAGTGCGAAGAGGTGTTGTCTAGATCCCTTACCCTTAGTATGTTTTTATTATAGATCTGACTTAATTCAATAGTCTTTATCAATCATTCAATATTCATAACAAGTGTGTGTGAACATAAACCTTAAAGAGATGCATAAAACCATAACAGAAGAATAAACACACAGATCTACGAGCAGATGCACAATATTTTAGAAACACTTAGCTTTTATTAATCTTCTGTTCTAGTACAATCCAATTCCACCATGCACACTTAGCTGCAGGGTTCCGCGCACACAGCTGCGGACTCTACCAGGCCTCTGCTCACACAGCTGCAGAGCCTACTCTTACTACTACCACTTGCGACTCGGACTTACAGAATCAGAGTGAATATCACTTTCAGAAACCCATACACTTTAGATCAGAACCTAAAGCTACCAAATTGCTCTCTACACCTAGAGCCTCACTCTATTTGTACTTTCCCATTATCCGTGGGCCATGGGCAGGCTGACTCACTTTACATTACCTTACATTATTTCTAGGTGGACATCCCTTTGACTTGACTTATTACAACTCATGCTCCATGCACTTCGCGAAGCCTTTACAATACCATTACCCAAAATTGTGGGCTTTAAGCCCCAAAACCATTACGCGGGGGATCCATTGCCCAACAAAGATCTAATCCAAAACATGGCTAGCCCTTGGTTACAAGGCAATGAAATTAGAAACAGTTGAGATTAAATTTCAAATTTGGGATGTTGGTCATGAACATGCAATGAAACCAAATAAGTTCCATAAGATAGGAATTGTGCAACAAGAAATGCTAGATGAATTCTCATCTTAATTAGTTTTGATAGAGGAGACAATTATGAATCAAGTTAGATAAAATTATGATGTTGTTCCCTCCTATGCATGAAAATAAAATCTTCCCTGTCATAGAAATAAATTATGTTCATTTTCCAGTCTTACACAATTTGCAATATGGTTTCGAAGAACAACGGTAGGGAAATATTTTAAAGAATGAACCTATGCATATATTCACTAATGAAACAAAGATTGAAATAACTAAAAATATTATTCAAGGGGTTATTCTAAAAGACACAATGTATGCACCTTATAATGAGGATTCTACGTAACCAAAACATGACAAATATATTCTACTCTCCCATTAGGCCCCTTTTCCATAAATAAGGGATAAAACATTGAATTTTATTCACACTAAATCCAACATAGTATTATACAATTGGTTTTAAAACAATTTCATATTCTAACTACCATATATTTCTGAAGGCACACACTTTCAGGAATACCTTCATAACCATTCAATAAAAATTTCCCTTCCTGCATTCCAATAATTTAATACCAATTAATGGTGAGCTAGAGATTATAGATCACATCAAAGATATGTTCTCGAAAGATATTCCTTCACAAGGAGGAATTTGGAACCACAAATCACTAATTTGTTTGAAAGGAGAAATGGAAGTTGTTCAAGATGTGATTAATGAAGAATGTATCCATGAACCATTTCTATGGGGTAGAGAAATGAGAAAATATAAGAATACTCAAGTGACAAACAATTTGTAATTTGAGGATCAAAATAATAGGAAGACTAGTAAAAAACGAGCAAGGATGCTAGTTGACATCAATGATGATGAACAACCCAAGAAGAAGGTTCGACTTGGAACTCCAAAAACTCAATCAATATCTATTTACAATGCTCAATGGCCTATGAAACAAATATACCATTACAATGTTGTTCATGTTTTTCTTAAGAAACATGTTGAGAAAGGGAATGAAGATCGGTTGTATATTAACTGCATGGGTTTTTGCACAAACATTTTGGATATCATTATCGATGCAGGCACACGATGTTGAGAAAATTGTTGTCATTGATGTCAAGTCTAGTCATTGATGTGAAGTGAACAAGTGAATATAAATTCAAGGGGATTTTGTTGATGATTATTACCAATGAGATGTAGCCTATCTTTGAAGGCATTTTGTCTACAAGTAAATTGTTCAAATGATCTTGTAGAGACCTTTATAATGGTATATGAAACTTGGTCAAATTCCCAAGGATTAGGGAGAATTTTTTTTTGAAGTGAAGGCATGTTTGAAAGTAAGAAAATGATTCAAAGAATCAAGGGCATCCAGGTAATTTGGGGTGAAAACAGGTTAGCACATGACAAAAAGAGCCAGATGTCAAATTCATCCAGACTTATCCAAGAAGTGTGATGTATCCAAACATATTTGTATGTAGATAATCCAAGTTTCTCATTATTATTTTGAATCTAGATTCATGAGAGGGAGATACTTGTGTCATGCTCCCAGAAGAGCGACGTTTGATGCGAAGGTAGAGATATACAACCATCTAGGTATCCAAGGGTTGTGCAAGGTATCCATTCTAACAAAAGATCCATTTTTCCATTGAAGGTATTTTGGGTCACAGTTCTGAGTGTTTTTGGTTTTGTAGTGAAGGGTGTATCCAAGCACCCAGGCTTGTCGAAGGCATGACAAAGAGTTCTGAAAGGAATGCCTGGATACTGGATTTCAAGTAGAAATAGTCAAAGTTCAATGTTTTAACAATATTCATAGTTCTATTTGAAAGATATATGGCTCATCTAGCTCATCTGACTATTCAACAACTAGGGACTTCATGCATATAGACATTTAGTCCAAAAATAAAATGAACCGAATACTAGATTTTATGAAATGAACAGGTTAAGCGTTGTAGGCATAAAAAATGTTAGGTCCATATAATGCTAGTGATTCCCTCATTCCTATTGTCATTGTATCCCTTATTGTTATTTTTGTGCCTTTATATTATTATTGTTATTTCGACTTTGATTATATTGTGACCCCTTAGACTCCTATATATAGAAAGGAGGTTTTGTCATTTATATCATGCAAGAATTGTTCAATTGTGTAATGCAAAGGAGGTTTCCCCCCTTGAAGAGGCTAATTTCTAAGGCATTGATCTATCTTTTCTATCTTTTTGTGAGCTGGTTTCATAAAATTTGTATCAGAGCTTTGGATTTTAGGGTTTCGCTACTCCAAAATAGGTCATCGTGGCATTTTTTCTATAAATTTTGTTCTCCGATGTTTGAGAAGCTAAAAAAATATTTGAGTCAAACTCTCGATGATCCTCGTGTCCAAAATTTAGATCTTATCTCACTGATCCAAGGAAGTTATGGTTTTTGTAGGCTCCTGAATTACATCCAAAACAGGCAACCTTGGGAAAATCATCATAACTTTCTCCCTAAGTATCAGATTGAAATTGCATAAGAAGTTATAGAAAGAGGATGGATGTTAGTTTTCTGTGCACATTTTTAGGTTTGAAGGTTTAAATAGTGACACGTGGCACTTCATACAAGTTCTTCCTACTGAAAGAGTGTATAATCAGGTCATCTCGGGAGATTGGGCATAACACTTTCTTGGAGAATCCAATTTCCATCAAACTTGTGGCATTGGAAAGATGACTCGGAGAGCTACAACAACACATAATCTCAGACCTTGGAGATCTAAAATTTCAGAGATACATCATATACAATATTGAGTTCCTACAAAGTGAAAAAATGTTTGCAGTTTCTTTTTTTAATTTTGCATAAGTTTGGTTTGAAAATTAGTATGAAGGAATTCAAAGGGCATAGTGAAGCATAATTATCATTAATTGATGCCCCAAAGAAAGAAAATGGAAACACCTAGTAAGCAACCTGAAATCTCTAGCATGACTCATGAAGAAGAGGAAGAAATGCAGCATGATATATAAAAATTATGAGACCAAGTGCAACAAAATTCACTCTCACAAAAAGTAACAGAAGCTAAGATGGATGGTTTAAAGAAAGACATGGAAGCTAAGATGGATAGTGTGGAAACTAAGATGGATGGCGTGGAAGCTAAGATGGATGGTTTAAAAAAAGGTGTGGAAGCCAAGATGGGTGGTTTAAAGAAAGGCGTAGAAGCTAAAATGGATGACGTGGAAGCTAAGATAGATGGTTTAAAGAAAGGTGTGGAAGCTAAGATGGATGGTTTAGAAGAAAAACTTAAAGGCAACATGGTAGATTTGAAGACATAGTTGACAAAATTTCTACAAGAAATGCTTACTAATGGTGAAAGGGTAGTAAAGGAAACTCATGATGAGAACAAAATAAATGCTAATCATGAATTCATAGACTCTTACGTTGGATCAAAGACCCACCATGTTCCAAAGATCGATATGAGGAAGTTTGATGGCAAGGATCCCGTAACATGTATACTACAGATGGAGCAATATTTTGATCTCCATAATGTGCAAAAACACACAAAAGGTACGCATTGCAACTTTATATTTGGAACCAAATCAGTTTGTATGGTAACAATGGTTTTTCTCTCATAAACAAATTGTCACTTGGGAAATTTTTATAGATGAAATGATAGTACATTATGAGGATACAAAAAGCAACGCTTTTTTAGCCAAATGATAAATCTCAAACAAAAGGGTTCAATGATGGAGCACATTGAGGACTTCCAAAAATTGAATATAAGGGTAAAAGATATTCCACAATATCATAGGATTGATTTGTTCATATGGAATTTAAACGATAACAGCCAACATGAGGTTTTCCTTTGGGAACCTCATTCGTTGGATAAGGCATTTAGGTTGGCAAAAAAAATGGAAAAAAAAATTATGGCAACAAGGAAGCCTACCACTCACAATTATAAAGATGAAAGTGTTGTTGCCCCTAGCCTTCCACAACCTACAAGGTTGACACCACAACAATTGGAAGAAAAAAGAGTGAAAGGGCTTTGTTATAATTGTGATAGAAAATACACTAAAGGTCATAAGTGTGCTGAGAAGAAATTATTTTACATAGATTGTGAAGAGGAGGAAGAAAAGGAACAAGAAATGTCAAAATAAGAGGATGTACACCAAGAACAAACCCTATAGAAAGAAGAAATGAATTCGGCCATATCTTTTAATGCATTGGCCAGAATTATCACTCCTCAAACTATCAAGATAGAAGGACATTTCAAGAAGAAAAACATATTAGTGTTGATTGATTTGGGAAAACCCCATAATTTTATTCATTGTAAGACAACCAAGGAATTGAATTTCTTCCTATATCCAGCACTAGAGTGTCAAATGATGGTTGCAAGTGGACGAACCATAAATTTCTCTAGAAAGTGCCATAATATCAAGCTATCCATGGGTGAATATGTATTGAATAGCCCAATGCTTTCCATTCCAATGGGTGGTGATGATGTTGTACTAGGATTCCAATGAATACAATCCTTGAGTACAATAGATTTTAATTTTCAAAAACTTTTCATGAAATTTTCTTCAGAAGGAAAGGAATTTGAATTAAGGGGTATCGTAGGGAAACCGAGAAAGGTAATCAACTCTAATGGAATGACAAAGCTTATAAAGAAAGAACAATGAGGCGTAATTGCATAATTATGTTCACTAGAGGTTCCCAGATTGAAATCATCTATTTCTTCAAATCTCCAAAAAGTCTTGGACAATCATTCCAAGGTATTTGAGACTCCCAAAGGTCTCCCACCTATTTGTGATCATGATCATGCTATTAATTTTATTCCAGGAAGTGTTCCTCCAAACATCAGGCCTTACAGATATCCCTATGCCCAAAAGAGTGAAATCGAACGTATGGTTGCAAGAATGATAGAGGCTGGTATATTTCAACCCAGTCAAATTCCTTTCTTTGCTCCACTGGTATTGGTTCATAAGAAGGATGGATCCTGGAGCATGTGTCTGGGTTATAGGGAGCTTAACAAGCTCACTATTAAAGATAAATTTTTCATTCCTGTCATTGATGAATTATTGGATAAATGACATGGATCAATTTACTTCACCAAGTTGGATCTTCATTTAGGATATCATCAAATCAGAATGAAGACTTAAGACATTCTGAAAACATCATTTAGAACTCATGAGGATCATTATGAATTTTTGGTCATGCCTTTTGGCCTTACCAATGCACCTTCTACATTTAAAGGTTTGCTGAATTCCATTTTCAAACCCTTCCTTAGAAAATTTGTGTTAGTATTTTCCGATGATATACTAATCTACAATAAGTCTTGGAAATGATCATGTTCAACATGTTGACAGGATGCTCAAACTATTGGAGGAGAAACAATTATATGCAAAAAGCTCCAAATGTTTTTTTGGAGTATAAGAGGTGGAATATTTGGGTCATATTGTATCTCACGAAGGTGTTAAGATAGACCCTAGAAAAATTAAAACCATTAAGGAATGGAAAACCCCCACATCCATAAAGCATCTGTGAGTATTTCTCGGGTTGATAGGGTATTATCACAAGTTTGTTAAGAATTATGGGAGAATAACAGCACCTTTAGCAAAATTAACTAGATTCCAAGTGTGGTTCCTCATCAGCAAACCGTACTCCTCCTGCATTACTGCGTCCCACTTAGGAATACCAGCAGCCTCTTGAAAAGACTGCGGATTTGTAGTAGTGTAAATATAGCAGTGGATTGGTAGAAAAGGTTCTGTAGTAGAGAGAGCCCGTGGAGCACCCTGAAACTGAGAACGTGTCTGCCCGGTGTCTGCTGGATCGCCAACCAGATCGCCTGCTGCCTGTAGCGTCTGACATGCCCAAAGTGATCTCACTGTCAGAAAGATGCATTTTCATGGACTCCATAAGCAATGAATTCCTTTTAACATCTTAAAGATGCAATGTGTCAAGCACCGGTCTTAGCTACGTCGAACTTCACAAAAAAATTTATTGTGGAAGGTGATGCCTCAGGAAATGGAATTGGTGTTGTTTTAATGCAAGAAGAAAGACCGATTTCTTTCCAAAGTCATCCAATCAAAGTAAAGTATTTACAAAAAGCTATTTATGATAAGGAAATGTTGGCAATACTACATGCACTTAAGAAATGGCGACCCTACCTAATGGGAAGACACTTCAAGGTAAAAACTGATCATGATAGTCTTAAATACTTTTTAGAACAAAGATATATCTTTAGAAGAGCAGCAAAAATGGGTCACAAAGATGTTGGTTTATGACTTTGAAATCATCTACAAAAAAGGGAAGCAAAATGTTGTGGAAGATGCACTCTCAAGAAAGGATGAGAATGTGGAAGCATTTATTTGCACCATTTCTATTATCCAACCAAATTGGATAAACGAAGCAAGGGATGAATGGAAGAAGGATGAAGAAGTGTGGACACTCATTCAAAAGTTACAACAAGATCCTAGTACATTTGATACATTTAGTTGGAAAAATGATTTGTTATGGTACAAAGATCACTTATACCTATGTAAGAATTACGAACTCAAACAAAAGATTCTTATGGAATTGAACACCTCTCCCTTAGGGGGGCACTCAAAATCTATAAAAATTTACCACAAGGTTAAGAAGGAATTTTTTTGGGATGGCCTTAAATCAGATATTCAAAAGTTTGTGGAGGAATTTTTGGTTTTCCAACAAAATAAAGTTGAAACAGGTAAGACCATGGGTCTATTACAACCTTTAGCCATTCCGAGCCAACATCGGGAGGAGGTTTCAATGGATTTAATCATAGGTTTACCCAAGTCCAAAGGAAAGAGTGTTATCATGGTGGTAGTTGATAGACTTATCAAGTATACACACTTTTGTTCATTATCTCATCCATTTAAAGTGAGTACAGTTTCTATTACATTTATGGAAACAATTCAAAAGCTACATGGAAACCAAAATATTGTTGTAAGCGACAGAGATATTAAACAAATGTTAGAAGGATATCTTCATTGATTTGTATTTGATAAATAGACACAATGGGTCAAATGATTGCCTCTGGTTGAATGGTGGTATAACACTTCCTTCCATACTACCACAAAAATGACCCCATTTATGGCACTTTATGGATATCAACCATTGTCCATCACAACATATTTAAGAGAAAATTCTAAGATTCAAGCAGTGGAAGATCACAATGAGCATCAACAACAAGTTCTCTAACTCCTAAAGCATAACCCTACTTTGGCGTAGAATAGAATAAAACAACAATCAGATCAACATTGCAGCGAAAGAAGTTTTGAGGTAGGTGATTGGGTATTCCTACAGCTACAACCATATAAACAAATGTCCCTCAAGAAAGATAAGAAAGATAATACATTATCACCAAAGTATTATGGTCTATACAAGGTGTTGTAAGAGATAGGTACTATGTCATACAAATTGGAGCTTCCTACAGCGTCTCGAGTGCACCCAATTTTCCATGTTTCATGCTTAAATAAGTTTATTGGTCACAAGCTCCCAATTCAAACAATATTGCGAGAACTTGATGAGGAAGGAAAAATCATATTGGATCCTAAAGCAGTCACAGGAACAAGAACTTGAAAATTGAGAAATCGATCAATTTCAGAGTATCTCATCAAGTGGAAGTACTTACCCGCTGAAGATTCCACATGGGAGGATGAGAATTTTATATATAAGCATCCAGACTACTCAAGCGTTGAGGACAATACCTTTTTTGAAGGATAGGGCTATGTTAAGTCCCTATAATACTATTGATTCCCCCATTACTATTGTCATTGTAGCACTTATTGTTATTGTTGTGCCCTTATATTATTATTGTTATGTCAGCTTTGATTATATTGTGACCCCTTAGACTCTTATATATATATAAAGTAGGTTTTGTCATTTGTGTCATGCAAAATTATTCATTTGTGTAATGTAAAGGAGGTTGCCCCATCTAAGAGGCTGATTTCTAAGGCGTTGATCTATCTTTTCTATCTTTTTGTGAGTTGGCTTTTGTTAGGCCCCTATACTACTAGTGTATCCCTTTATTATTATTAGTTCAACCCCCTTATTATATTTGTTTGCCCCATTTTATTATTATTGTGTCCCATAGAAGCCCACTATTGTTATTGTTGTGCCCCTACAATATTATTGTTATGTAGGCTATGATTTTTTTGGGACCCCTTAGACTCCTATATATAGAAAGGAGGTATTGTCATTTGAATCATCCAAGAATTGTTCATTTGTGTAATGTAAAGAAGGTTACCCCCTCAAAGAAGTTGATTTTTAAGTCCTTGGTCTATCTTTTCTATATTTTGTGAGTTGGTTTCATAACATTTGGTATAAGAGCCTTGGATTCTAGGTTTTCACTACTCCAAATAAGTCATCATGGAATTTTCGCTATAATGTTTTCTCTACGAAGAGGCTGATTTTTGATTCGTTGATCTATCTTTACTATATTTTTGTAAGATGGTTTCATAACAAACAACAGTTATGACCATGGTTTTTCAAAGCAATGGTGATACCATATGCTAAAGAAAATATGAAATTTTGGGAAAATTTGGAATTTGAGCACTAAAATTAGAAAAAGAATAATTGCAATATGAACACCAAATTTGGACAAACAGGCTAAAGAAATTAGATTTTTGTTTTTAACAGAGAATGTAAAACATTTTATTCACATGTATATTGAGAAGAAATTTTGTTGAAGAATGGCTTAACTAATTGAACAATTAAAGAATGAAAATATGAGAGTGGTTGAAGCAATTATGAAGAAAAAAACTAATATAAAAGATATATGAAGCTTAACTACAGGCTAAAATTTAAAATAGAAATTTATCTAAGAATAGAAGCAACTATAAAGCTTTATATGCAACAACAACATTAAAGAGAAAAGACATGAGTAGAGACAAATATGTGTGTCTTTGGCTAAAGAGGATACCTAAGAAGGAGAAATTGATGAAAAATTATGAAAGAAGGATGCAAAAGGTTGTGAAAGTAGGTACTTACACAATAGGGAGTTGGTTCTTTCTTCATGTCGGTGCCTGTAAAAATTAGCAAGTTGGCTTGCAAAATAAAAAGGAGCTTGGAGCCTTCTATCGGTTGTAGCCTACACAAATTGAATCTTTACTTGGCATCGTAATAAAAAAGAAATTATAGTTTTTCTTGATTGGGTTTCCATGCTAATATCTTTTGCCCATACTTTATTAGATTGTTCTATTGTTATTTATTACTATGTAGCTAAGTATTTTTACTTCGAGAAAGTAATTTTTAAAATTGTTAAAACACTGATCACCCCCCTCGTAGTATTTTTCTAGTTTCTAACAATTGGTATTAGAGCCAAGTTCCTTCAATGATAGTCTAATAACTGGAAGGTAGATTTGAGATAAATTCTAGCTAGGATGGAAGTCACACCAACAAGGCTCCTATCTTTTCCAGAAAAAACTATGCATTCTATAAGTTAACGATGAGGACTTACATACAATCTCTTGGTTCAATGTCTAGGAAATAATGTGAAATGGCTATGCAAAGCCATTTGCCATGATTAACAAAGATGATAAGCTTGAATTCACTTATAATGTTAAAGAAATGAATGCACACCTTGATGGATTGCCTGAATATGAAGATCAAGATGACTCAAGTCATGGATCAAATGAAGAGGAGGCAAAATTTGTCAGGAAATTTAAGAGACGATCTAGAAAATACAAAGGTAAGTGACCTTTCAAATGTTTTGACCATGGTAAAGTATTTTACTATGCATCTAAATGTCCACAAAAGAGAAAAAAAAAATGAAAATGAACATAAGGATAAATATAGAAAAGTCTAAAATGATAAGGATATCAAAAAGAATATTTTCTATACTCAAGGTGATAACAGTTCCTTGAAAGATGAAGATGAGCAATCCTATGATGAGAACAGATCTAAAGGAAGTACAAAAGAGTCCATGCTCATGGATTTTAACACTATAAAAAAAGAAAATGTAGAATCGGATGAAGGAGTGGCTCAAGTATATTTGGAAGGTGAAATGATTAGTGCTTTAGAAACATTTCAAAGGCTAAGGAAAAATAATAAGATGCAAAAAGAGATGTTGGAAAAATTTGAAAAAGAAAAAGGTGGCTCTGAAAAATTGGCACCTATTCTTCTAAAAAACAAGGAAACAAAGAAGATTGAAGATACTTTGTTGGAACATCTGAAAAACAAACACAAGGAATGTGAAAATCATGAGGAGGGGGTATTCTCCCTTATAAAAGAGTTAGAAAAGGCTACATCACAACTCAGTCTAAATCATAAATTTATCAAAGGATCTAGTAATTTGGATGAAATTGTGAGTGTCCAAATATCCCCTCATACCAAGACCGGTTTAGTCTATGAACGAGAGAAAAGCTTAAAATCACTTGAAGACAGGGAACCCTTTAGCCTTGTTGATGAAATCAAGAGGCTAGACAAAGTTACAACTAAAGAAATTGATCACAAACCAAAAGATATGAAAAGAAAAAAGAATAGAAACAAGATAAAAATGGGTGCGAATAAAAATCAACAACAACAATGCAATGCAAGTTACAACCACTCAAAAAGATATAATGTTCAAGCAACAAAACAACAAAGATATTTTGTGAATCAAAGAAGAAGCCAACAAAAATTAAAAGACAAATGGTTCCTAGGTATGAGAATATTTTTCATGGTTATTGCTTTACATGAAAAGCTTATGGACATATAGTTGCAAGTTATAAATCATACTTTAAAATTATGCAAATAAGAAATCATAGCTACAAATTGTATCAACCAAATAGGAGAGTTTCCAATTTCAAAAGGAATGTTCTTAGGGACAAAAAATCATTTTCCCCTTTCTTTAATGTGATTAAATGTTGTAACTTCAGACAAAACTAAGGGACCCATCCAGGTCTGAACTTAAAGAAATAGTTGGTCAAGGCCCTTAAAACTACGATATTGAAGAACCTAAAGAGGCAGTTGGTTGGTTGGGAAAATGCATGAGAAGGTTAAGGTGGAAGGTTGTAGTAATCAATTACAGGTTCTGCTTCATGCAGTTTTACTCAAATATCCTCTCTGAACAATGTGACATATTCTTTTTTTTGCTCTTTTGGTGGCTTTCATGTGCTTCTTGTATGAGTATTCTCTAGAATGCATTGTGCAAGGAATTGTAATTTTTAAGTATGAACTAAATTTGGGTACCACTAGTTTGCACAAGGGGTGTGTAGTAGATTTAGTTTTAAAGTAATTTTTTTTATCATGGCACCTAGCATTAGAAGTGCACTATATTCTTTAAATAATAAGTGATTAGATCATAGCTTATGAACCTTAGATGTAGAGAAGGATAAATTCGACTGATTGGTTCAAGTGATAAGTGATTGTTGCAATTTCCATCTCTATTGATATATTGCAAGGACAATACTTCCTTGAGACTTGGATTTAAAGGTTTCATTGTCAGTTGCATATTGTCCTTTAAAACTACTAGGCATTATAGAGAGGTTGGGTTTCTATTAAGGTGAGGAGGATATGGAATATTCCATGTACACAGGAGATACTGAAAGTACCATTAAGCCATGGAAAGTAAGTAGTTTCCATACTAGGTCTAAGGATTCAGATGATTCCTTAGGGAAGATACCATTTTTGTTGGCTTAAGCGAATTCATTTCTTGTTATGAGCAGTTAGGTTTGCAAATTATGTCTTGTAATTAGATTTCACATATTTGATTCAATGGACCAATCAGACTCAATCATTATATAAACCCCAACCTAAAGTAGATTAATTGGAACCTATAATATGATATACGCACAGTAAAGTCACAAGTTTAACTTGTAGCAATGACAATGTCACTCCTTATAGTTCCAATATAAATTGTTTCAATTTTACTATTTGGAGTTGACCAATTTATAGTGCACATACCATTATCACTTCCAACTAGAATGATAAGAATTCCAATAGCTACATTTCCTATAACTAATTTTGTACAAACCCAACATCAATTATTTGCATATCTTTTTTTTTCCTTTTACTATTAGAGTTTTATTTCATGTTAAACTGTCCTGGACATCCAAGTGAAGAAGCAACTTTGGTTATACAACATTTCCTTGGGTAACTAGTGCTCTTCTGGTTATGTTCTTGCATTTACAACACAAACATTTTACCCTTTTTATACCCTTTAAAAAATAAATTGTTTGTTATGGAACTCATGGGCTTATTTCTATTGTTGGTCAATGGATTGATCTAGATTTTTATTACACACCAGTGCATTTGAAATGAGAAAAATGCCTTTTAAAAAGTCTTCATTTGATCTATCATCTAGTACGCAAGGTTGATGGTGAAGAGTTGAAATATCAAAGGAAAGGAAAGTCTAGGTGCAACATATGTTTGATTCTAGTTATATATGACATTTAACTCTAGTTATATATATGACATTTTGGTTATATATGTAAATCATCTCAAGACCCATTTTACCTAACAAAAAAAAATTATCAGCTAGAGTTCATTTTTTTCTTTTTAATGAATTAAGGAGAATCATATATATTTTAGGACAAGCAATGGAAGATGGATTTTGGAAGGAGGTGAACTGCTAAGGTGTTCATATAGGGATGTACAAAATAATTGTGAACATTAAATGCACATGTCATATATATCTGAACATTTTACTAAATAAGATTCAGTGCAGAAGGTTTTAGGTGGTCAATAGGTGAGATACATTGATTGGACTCTAGATTAATGCACTGCAATTCATTAATGTTCCCCAGGTGAGATACATTAGCAGCGCACTGAAATTTGTTAATGTTTCCTATATGCATATTAGGACATCATGGCTTGCTTCTCTGCACCATAAGCATTCCCTTTTTATAAAGTTTGTTGACATGCCTAAACATCCATCAATATTACACAATAATGTTTCTAGATTTATTGTCATATAGTTATTCATACTGATCAAATTTTTTATGGGAATGTAGTATAGAACAGAAGACACTCTCATAATCATATACAAGAAAGCTCGAATGGCATCCTTGTTAAATGCTCCTGACCTAATCTCAAACGTGGTCAATCATAGGAAATTAGTTTGCTACCATTTCTAATTATTTTTTTCTTTTTGGCCATATTTCCTAGATGGTTTTTTCTTTTATTCTCAATCTAACGTTGTTGTAAATAAACTAATATTTAAATGCAAATGTTTTGGTTTTATGATTGCAAACTTTTTTATTCATTTTGTTTTGCAATTTAGATTCACTTTTAGTTATATATTGGAAAATGATTGATAGTTGAATCACAAAAGTATAGGGTCATCATATAGTAATTTAAGTGTGTAAAAACACTTCTATTCATCCCTATATGAACACTTTAGCAGTCCACCTCCTTCCAAAATCGATCTTCCATTGCTTGTCCTAAAATATATATGATTCTCCTTATTTCATTAAAAAGGAAAAAAATGAACTCTAACTGATAATGTTTTTTTGTCTGTTAGGTAATATGAGACTTGAGATAAGTGCCAAAGTACAAACTCTTTATGGTTGACATGTTATGGAGTTTTAGTGAGAACCTGGGAAGAAGGGTTACGGCTATGCAACTAGGGTTTATGCGATTCTCTGCAACGGCACAGACCGCATCTTCTCTGCCTCCTCAGTTCGACCGCCTACCTAAGATCGACAGCACTCCATTGGTTTAATCAGCGTGGAAATGGGCTCCCCCCAGGGGGACCTCAAAGCCCTCCCCCACCTCTAAACGTGTGCCTCCAACGTAAACACGGACTTTGCCCTCAGGGCCAAAACAAGAAGAGGCGGACAATAGAGAATCCCCTCTGCAAGATAAGACAAATGCACCCACTAGTCAATCAGACAAGCGCAACAAGATACCAGGAAGAAAAAAAGACCAAGCGGAAACACCTAAGGTCACCTCGAAGACACGCAAACCCATAGTAGCTGAAAGGCCCAAGATAGAACTCCCCAGTCATAGAATCAATGGGCGAATCCAGTATATGAAGGACCATGCACTCATCGGAAAATTTATTGGATTCTGGCCGATAGAAAAAGCCTTGCACGGATGGATCTCTGCCAAATGGAAACCCAAGGGTCATGTCACCCTGCAGCTAGGACTGAAAGGGTTCTTTACTGTGATCTTCTTTTGCGTTGAAGACAAGCATAGAATCATGGATGCGGGGCCCTATTTTTTCAATTCTACAGGATTGTATTTATGGGAATGGGTAGCAAGATTCAACCTAGATAAGGAGGACCTCAACTGGGCACCGATGTGGATAAGGATGTACTCGCTTCCAGAGGAATACTGGGATGAAGATTTGCTCAAAGACATTGGAAATGGGCTGGGGGAATATATAAAATTGGCAGAAGAGACGAAGTTGTGTAGATACACATCCTACCCCCGCATTTGCGTCTTCATGCACCTGGACAAGGCCCTACCAGACTCGGTAAGTCTCTTCCATGATGACTATGAATGGATTCAACCCTTGGATTATGAACATGTACCCTTTCGTTGTCGTAAGTGTCATTCTCATGGGCATCTTTTCCGGGATTGCTCGTTAAATGCCAAATCCCCCACCTCTAATCCCTCTGACAAGCCGGCCCAAGATGGCTTCACCAAAGTTCCAAACCGCAAAAGATCGCACAAAAATTCCTCCTCTGGGAAAAACCCCAGCAGGACGCTGCCTCCTTTCCTTCTACAAGCAACAGCTTTGAGATTCTTGCTAAAACCTCAAAAGATCAACCCCTGAACTCAATGCCCAACCCTATGCCTATTTCATCATCCACAATCCCTCCTCCTTCTGGTTCCTCTCCCACTCCTCATCCCCCCAAAGTTGTCAAAGGAACCCCTGCAGAGGCTACGAAGGACTCGGATTGGAAAGCAAATGACATGGATGTTGATGGTTTTCCCAACCAAGCCTTGAGCTTAGTATTCACTTCAGAAGAAAATAGCCAGACACAACAGATGGACGAAGAACTGGAGAGTAATTATTTGGGAGGACTTGACATTCTTGAGCTCGAACTAGCCTGCAAAAAGAAGGACTATGACAAGATTCTAGAGCATCAGCTCAGCACACTGGAAGTCATCATTTCCATGGCTTACCAACAACAACAGTTAGGCATTCAACTGGGCAATCATTGGGACGGTTGCCTCCTCCCAAAAGACTCCAAAAAGCAGGGGAGAAGAACAGACCTCCAACAAACAATTGCAATAGGGAAAATCCTGGTTGAATCAGGCAAGTATGCTAAGTTGAAAAGGTACTACAATCCCACCACTAGTAGTGAATCATGAAGCTTACTTCATGGAATTTAAGAGGGCTCAACAGCCCAGGGAAACTGAGATTGATAAAAATCATGATAAAGCAGGAGCAGCCACAAATTTGTTTTCTTCAAGAAACGAAATGTAACAGTAGCACTCTTGGAAACATTCCCGCTAGAGCATGGCCAGGCAGCCACTCGGTAACAATGGATGCTTCGAGAGCCTCAGACGGGCTAGCTATTGCCTGGAATGTGCAAGCGATAACACTTTCAGACTATCATGCATCTCACCACATCATTCAAGCCACTTTTCACATTATAGGCACTAACATTCATGGCCATCTTACCAACGTATACTTCCCACAGGAAGCAGGTAACAGAATAGCGTTACTAAATACTATAGAAGCACTGAATCTCAATAGAATCCATCCTCTTTGGATCATTGGAGGAGACTTCAACATGATCACTAAGCTAGAAGAAAAGAAAGGAGGTCGAGCTAAGCTGGAGTAGGAAAATGGCCACTTCAAAGAATTCATCCAAAACAATTCTTTAATTGACCTGCAATTCTGCAATGGCACGCACACTTGGAGCAATCGTAGGATTGGGAAGCAACAAATCACTTCCAAACTAGACAGATTCCTCATATCTGACAACGCGATGCATTTGGGAGGTGACATAGTGGCAACAATTCTCCCTTATTCAGGCTCTAATCATTGGCCTATTTCCCTCCAGTGGCAAAGACCGGGAAATGACACCAAGCGACCATTTCGCTTCGAAGCATTTTGGCTCACCCACCCCACATTCAAAGACTTTATCAGATCTACTTGGAACAACTTCCTTCCGCCAGAGGGATCTAAAATGTTTCAGTTTCAACAGAAACTCAAATATCTCAAATCCCAAATCAAGCGTTGGAATCAAGAGACCTTTGGAAATATTTTTCAGGCGCAACAGGACTTAAACAAGGAAATGAAAGAACTCCAGCAACAAATAATCACAGGGGGTCACAATGAAAGGGCCTTGGAACAGGAACAACGCCTTCACAATCAATTGGAGGAGAGGAGAAAGTAGGAGGAAATATTATGGAAGCAAAAATCCAGGATTAGATGGCTGAAAGAAGGAGAAAGGAACACTAAATTCTTCCACCGAACCACAATTCAGAGAAGAATGCATAATACTATTTCTTTCATTCAGAAGCAAGGGGGGGAAGAGTGGAAAAGCATGATGAGATCGAGAAAGAGTTTCTAAGACACTTCAGGCAAGTTCATCAAGAGCCCCATACAGATAGACGCCCTGATATAGAAAAAATCAATCAAAATGTGCCAAAAATTATTACAGAAGAACACAACGAGCTCCTTCTGTGCCCAGTCTTGCCACAGGAGGTGGATGCCGCAATGAACTAGCTCAAGGAGGGAAAATCCCCTGTCCCAAATGGCTTCACTACCACTTTCTTCCACTCCTTCTGGGAGCTGATAAAAGAAGAGGTCTGGCAAGTGGTGGAGGAATCACGCACTCTTCATTGGCTTCTGCCCTCTCTCAATTCAAATTTCATTGCGCTCATTCCTAAATAAGAGAGCACCAATACTCCAGATAAATTTCGTCCAATCACTCTATGCAATGTAATTTAAAAAGTGATCTCTAAAGTCATAGCCAACAGGTTAAAGCCGCTATTACCCCTGCTTATTTCTCCTGAACAATCTAGCTATATGGAAGGAAGACAGATCTTGGACGGTATCATCCTCACGCATGAAATCATACATTCCCTCAAGCACTCCAAACAGGCAGGTATGATTATCAAGCTTGACCTCTCAAAAGCTTTTGATAAGCTAAGTTGGACATATATACAAAAAATGTTAACGGCTTTTGGTTTTTCTCGAATGTGGGTTCGCTGGATTCTGAGTCTTATATCCACAACTTTCTTCTCTATCCTCGTAAATGGCATCCCATCCCGTCCTTTCAGTCCCTCTAGAGGAATTAGGCAAGGAGACCCTCTCTCCCCATTCCTTTTTGTGCTAATGGCAGAAGGCCTGGGCCTCCACATCAAACAATCCCTCCTCTCCCAATAGCTCAAAGGTTTATCCATTCACAACACCCCGACAATAACTCATCAGTAGTTTGTTGATGACAACAAGCTTTTTGGTTACCTGTCGGTTCAGGAAGCCTCTCTGTTCAAATCCCTGTTGAATGACGTCTCTGAGGCTTCAGGAACTAACATCAACAAGGCTAAATCACAGATTTTTTTCTTCCACACTCCCCCTATCACTCAGCACGCCATAGCTCGTATCTTGGGTTTGTCCATAGACTCACTCCCTTCTAAATACCTTGGAGCCCCCCTTATTGATTCAACCATCAAGCACGCCTCTTGGCGTATGCTCCTCGAGAAGCTTGAATCACATCTAATTTATGGATGCACAAAACTCTGAATATAGCTAGTCGTTTCGTGCTAATCAAAGCTATGCTACAGGCAATGTCGATTTATCTATTCTCAATCCTTGCAGCGCCTAAATGGGTAATTAAAAGAATAAAAGATCTTCAGCGCAGCTTTCTTTGGGGGACAATAGGCACAAATTGCAAATGGGCCTTGGTAAAATGGACCATAGCCTGTAAGCCTAGAGAAAAAGGGGGTATTGGTCTAAGGGATCCTAGTCACAGCAATGCGATCATGTGCGCAAAAATCTGGTGGCAATGGCTCTCCACTCTCAACAGGCCATGGGCAGCCATCTTGACTGCCAAATACGCTAATCACAGGCCTCTAGAGGAGCTCATTAGATTCACTCCCAACGCAAAAGGTTCACTCATATGGAATGCTGCCAAATAACACTTCTTGTTGATCCAACAACACAGTTTTTGGGAAGTAAGAAATGGCAGAACAACTCGGTTTTGGATGGATGCTTGGAACCAACTGTCAAAGCTCAATAGCATTCTTAACTAGCTTCGAGGACACTCCAGGGAGGAGTAGCAATAGGAAGAGGTATGGCAGTATTGGACTCAGGAGATAGAACAAGGGTATAGACAATGCAAGCAAAGTGACAGGATAATCAAGAACGCGGATCACCAAACTATGAGGGACCTAGAAAGGGAGCTCCAAAATTGATGTATCAGATACTCCGATGGCAGGGACATTCTTCGATGGGGTTACTCGCCCAGAGGAACCTTCTCCACCACAGAGGCTTATAAAATTATTTGCACAAATCCTTTGCCCCTTGATCCCATTTGGGGTAGAATCTGGTCACCGGGCACCTGGCCCAAAGTCTCAATCTTCCTCTGGCTAGTTGGGCATCGGAAAATACTCACCTGGGAAAAGCTCAGGCAAAGAAACTATCATGGACCCTCAATCTGTGTCAATTGTAACTCTCAGGAGGAAACTCTCCAACACCTTCTGGACTCTTGCACTCTAGCCAATCATCTATGGCAAAAGGCTAGCTTTCGATGTCAAAGAAGATGCAGAGTGTTTGATGATATCACCAACTCCATACACCATTGGCAAAAGAACCCCTACAAAAGTGAATTCTTCGACCATTTATGGAGAATGATTCCTGGGCTCCTCCTTTGGTGCATCTGGAAAGAAAGGAACAAGCGCATATTCAAAGATCAAAGTACTCCGTTAGAAACCATCTGGAGTAATTTCTGTCTGAATCTCAAAGAGACATTGGTGCTTCGCACTTGGATGTAGGATGACTTTCCCACTCTTGCAAATGAGAAGGCCATTTGGGAAAACTGGAACATGCAACTCCCTCAGGGAATTCATAATCATCCCCCCTTAGAGAGCATCAACACAAAAAGGGATTCTTGGACCTCCCCTCTAAAGCACACTTTCAAGCTCAACTTTGATGGAGCTTCAAAGGGAAACCCTGGAAAAGCAGGCTTCGGTGGAATATTCAGAAATCATGAAGGCTCGCCCCTCCTTATTTAATTTGGAAACATAGGATGGGATACCAACAACTCGGCTGAGTTGGAGGGTCTTTGGCAAGGTCTCCTCCTTTCCAGGAAACACAACTTCCATCCCCTGGAAATCGAAGGTGATTCCCTAATCCTTATCAACATGGCCAAACAGCTCCTAAAAGGGACTCATGCGAGGAAAATTGCCAATAGTTGGAGACTTGAAGCAAGATTGGGGGCCATAGAACAAGCACTTCACAACAATCAGGCCATCATCTTCAATCATGTTAAGAGGGAAGGCAACAAGGTCGCTGACCTTCTGGCCAATTTGGGTGTGGAAACTGAGCACACTCTAATTACAGGAACTATAGACATAATTCTGAATCATGATCAAGAACAAGAATGCAAACTTCTGGTCCAAAAGTATGCTACCCTCTCGGATGCAGGTGATTGAGCTAGCCTTAAATTTGATGGGATTGGGGTGGGGTGAGAAGGGTCGCCACCTGCCCGCCCTGTACAGCAAAGTTAATAACCAGTCGACAGATGATCATCGACATGTGGGCATCACTGCATTTAAGGGATTTACTGCAGACGACTTTGTTATGTCTTTCACCTCTACACGCTCTAATATGTTCTGGCACTCGGCTCTCATGAATTCCATAGTTATGGCGGTAGCGTTTCGAGGTAGGGGAGAGGGTAATAAATCTAGCCTCCACCATGGGATCGTTCTGGAGCCTCTTATGTTCTGTTGGTTGGGTTATGGCCTGGTGAATGCTGCCTCAAGTGGCCTGATAGGTGCAACGAAGCTGGGTTCTTGCTCTGATAGATCTGCGGAGCTACCTCAGCCAGTTCTCTGGATTCTCTCTGAGGATTTGGGCTTTTGTCTGATTGCTCGCTTGATCGGCCTGTGTCCTGCTTCTTTGGTTGCTCGGTCTTGTTCCCACAAAGACGTTACCACTTTCTTCATGCCATGTCTTCGCCATAGGATGAGAAGCCGCAAAGGCAACCCTCGGCGGGCACCCTCTAGCCCATCCTCCAATTCTCCCTCCACCGACTTCATTTTTGACAATTACCCTCGCACTCGTAGTGGGAGAGCGTGCTTTCTTCAGCCCAGCCAATACCTTGAGCCCAGTCCTCCAGACTCCTCATCCTCTCCCTCTTTCAGCTTTGCGATTTTTACTTTCAATTACACCCTGAATCATCCCAGGATTATTGCTCATGTTTCGGTGCTCTTTCTCGAGGTAGTTGAGGAGGTGGGAGAGTCCAACTCTCATCAGGTGGGCCCTGTCTTAGTCTCTGTGCCAAATCCTTGCTCTCCGCGAGCTCCGGAGGTTCCTGCCCGCAATATTATTGACATGGTGATGGAGCCGGTGGCCCCAAGTCCGTTTGTGAACGATACTGCTCGTGCTCAGGATCCATCTGATGCTGGCTGGTGCAAAATCATGGAGGAACATCCAGATTCCTAGCTCATTCTTTGCAGCTCTGTCTCAGGTTATGCGGCCCATTATAGAGGGCTTTGTTTTTATACAACTGATAATTTTTGTTAATGATGATAAGCCAGGGTTCAAATGAAATTTTTTTGGAATGTTTGTAAGCTCGATAAGGTCAAGAAGGTTTACACTGGTTCTCCTGTGTGGGAATGCATAACAGGGTCTCGTCCAAATTCTTTGTCTTGGACAATTTTCTGTTTCTATCTGCCTCTCCTTCTGGGCAACTGCCTTAGACTTTGGTCATGATGTAATTGTACACCTTTATTGTGAATAGAGTAGTCTTATTTAGAAAAAAAAAAATATGAGACTTGAGATGATTTACATAAATAACCAAAATCTCATATATATAACTAGACTTAAATGTCATATATTACTAGAATCAAACAGATGTTGCACCCATACTTGCCTTGCCTTTGTTTTTTTTGTTTGTTAGGTAATTTAGATTTCAAACCTTTATGTCTAGTTATATATGACATTTAAGTTTGGGAATGAGTTTAGATTTGTTCACCATAGTCATGTCAAATATATGGTAGTTCAACACTTGGAGGTTCAAATTGTGAGGCTTTGTTCATGAGGATAATTGTTGATTGTTTTTGTTACAAATTTTCATTTCCTGGTTGCAAAGATTTGTAGAACCTTGTTCATAGGGAAGTTTGTTATTTGGTATCTAACCCTTAGCAATAAACCCAAATGGAAAGATAAAAACTAGGAAGGGAATGTTTATAAATTTAATGATTGAAATATCGGGGAAATAGGAATAGGAATTTCAGCAATGTGACATTTTTCCCTTTGAATTTTAGCCTGTAAAGTTAGCAGCTTCTATCGGCTTTATGGAAACATGTCTGGTTTTTATTGGTTCATGAGATCATAATAAGAAAGAAGACCAACAATCCAAAATAAGATATATTGGAAACTTATTGCGTTATGATAGAGGGAAGCATAGGGTTTATAACATTCTAAAATTTAAATCTCTTGATTGTTTAAACAGTATATGAATCTGTCCTTAGTTCTAGTATATGCTTAAATTATTTACAATATGTTCACTACTAACACCCTTCAATGTTAATTATGCTAGAAAAACTCTGTCCTTATTTCTAGTATATAGCTTAAATTCATTACAATATGTTCACTAACCATCCACTTTGGTGTTAATTATGCTTGAAAAATTGCCATTGACCTAACAGGAAGTAATAAATGGCATTTATCATATACTAGTTGTAGCAAAAGTTGTTGAGATTCAACAAACTATAAAAAGTGACCCAGAAGGTGTTGAAATGTCTGGAAGATGAGTATACCTTCTTGGTGAAAACCGGTGGGAATAACCTCAAAGACTTGTAGATAAGCAATGTGGTACAAAGTTTTTCGAGTGTTTTACTTGTAGAGGGGAAGGCAAAACGTTGTTCACACATATTCTTTTTTGTGACTATATAGCTCAAGAAATTTTTTGAATCCATTATGTATTGGGAATGTATGCTCTAGCTTACTATTGAGGCCCTTGTACTTTGGATGTTACAATGGAGCTCATGGAAAATGATGATGAGGAATGAAATGATCAACAACAAAGGGAACATTTGGAGGGTGTTTCTTGCAGTTCATTGGTGCCTCAAAGGCAATGGAGTCGATCATTATGATCAACAATATGATATGAGGATAGAGAAATCCAATAGGGAAATGGATACTAGATGAATCTTACCAGTGAAATTACCACAAAATTTTATTCCAGGAAAACAATGAAGGCACCAGATAATACATGGAATTTTATCAACAATCACAAGATTTCATGGAATCAAAGTAAAAAAAATACCTAACGACTTAATTGAACTTAGATTCTTGGCTCGAACAAAGTCTATTAAATCAATCGACAACTATTCAAGTTTACAAATAAGTATTAGAAAGTGAAGAGGTAATTCAACAGGAAGATTTTCAAGATGACCTAAAAGGTGAGAAGAAACCTAATCATATAAACATGGTGAAGCAAGGACTTCTAGAGTCTTGTATCAATGATGGTTATGTAAACTGGTCTAAAATATATGTTAATCATGTCATTTATAAAATTTTCTCACACATATGAAGAAGGTTATAACGAGTTCAAAGAATTCCATCCAAAGGATATTGTTTTTATTACTTATTGTAATTTTGTATGTCACCATATTAAATATTTTATAGGTAATCATTACAATTAACATTGTTAAATGTATCTATAGGAATGGGTGGATTTACTATGTTCAATGGTACTTATCTGTTCTTGTATTACATCTTTGAATGAATGGAAGCCTCTTTCCAACATAGATGTAGAAGTGTACTTCTTCAATGACATTCTTCACATTCAAGTTTAATATCATGCCTTTCCTTTCGAGTTCTTCCTATTTTCTTCCTTGTGCTAAAATCAATCTAGATGTTGACTAGAGTTTATTTAGTTATGTAGAAGCATAGGAGATTAGGAGTAATGGCATGGTTTAGAAATATCCTAGATATTAGAAATCTATCTGAGGGTAAGATATAATGTTTGAGTCTATATGTGTTTATATGTTTATATTTGTGAGTGACATTGGAGTGGCATATTGTTAGTATTTTCTTTACCCCTTTCTTATCATAACTTGTTGCAATCTATTGACATAATTTTCTATCGTATATGGAATGTTATGCAGGGAAATCTCATGCAAATATTTGTGACACTCTTTTTCAGTTTGTTGTTTGAGGCCAAAGGTGACAAGGAGGTAAATGTTGTGAATTTTTTCTTAGAAACCCTTGCTTGTATTGTTGGTCACATAAGATGGAACCCTTACCTTAGTTTATTGATGAGAGAATTTCAAATGATGGCTTCCTTGAGGAAGATAATAGCAATATACTTATACGGTTTATTTGTTTTTTACTAGATAAGTTTCATTTTATTGATGGAATGTCCTCAAGTGTAGAACCAAAAACTCATGATCATCAAATTGAGATTGGTGAAACAACATTTGATAAGCCAGATATGGAATTAAGGAGGAATAGTGATAATAATAAAAAAATTATCTCCCATGAAATACAAGAACATTTGTAAAAGTATGTTCTACCTGAGATAAATAAGTTGATGATATCTCACTCAAATGTGGTTAATATTTTAGTTAGTCGTTCTGCACTGAAGTTATTAAATTTTATGCCTTTGGAAACGATGGAATTAGAGCATCCTTGTATTATACAACATATTGCAAATCCGCAGAAGAATCACCCTCATTTTGTAAGGGATGAGACCAGGGCTCCCTTAGCTGCATGTGCAAATGAATTAGGACCGCAGTATTTGTTGTTCGCTGTAAAAATAGTACATACAATATTAATAGGGGGTTATGAATTGCATGTTTTAGGCTATACTATCAATTTCATCCTATCAAAAATTTCATCTTCCCTGTACATTGGAGATCTTTATTATTGTGTACAACAACTTCTAGAAGTTGCAAAAAATGATATCATCGGAGAAGTTTCTAAAGAGAAGGAAGTTGAAAAATTTTCCTTCAAAATGAAGGAGACAAGGAGTACCAAATCTTTTGAAAGTTTGTAGTTAATTTCTCAGAGTACTACTTTCTCTATGCATGCTAGTACATTGTTGGTACCTTTTAGATGTAATATTCATAGAACACTTACACCAAAAGGAAAAATTAATATTGAGTCCATGCTATGATATTTAGCAACCAATCTTCAAGCTAATGCATCATCAATTCAGATATATTTGTTTGTTTTTGTATATGGCTTGATTGAGGATGGTATGGAGGAAGAAAAGATGGTAGGGAGACTGTTCTTTTTATTAAACATGGCCTAACATGTTCAAGATTATTTGAATCATATCAATATTCAATGGAGGGACCTATAGATGATAAGCTAAATACACCCAATAGGTATCTAATTTCAGTTTTTGCACTGAGACTTCTTGAGAACCATATGAAAAAACCCAAAGTGGATAAGAGTGATTAATATTTAATAGTGATGTTAGACCCTTTTAAAGAACTACTAGGTCATTGTTTGAAATCACTTAATGAAGGGGTTATATCACATTTTGTGAAACATCTGGCTTGTATATTGAGACTTTTCCTTCCATCTATTGAGATTTACAGTAGCAATATTACCTTAGTTTTTAATATGTTCCTAACATCAAGAAAGAGTGATAGTCTCTTAATGCAATCTTCTATCGATTTACTTTTTATGTTTTTGAGACATGCAAATATAACTATCTCAAATTATCCATTAAAGATGCTTCTCCAATGTCTACTCTTTATCAATTTAGAGAGTATCTCAAATATCATTGCACTATCACTTTTGAAAGCAATTGTTAGGCAACAACTACTGGTTCTAGATCTGTATGATTTAATCTCTAGAGTGGTGCACTTGATTGTAACTAGTCAAGTTCTTTTGACTCACCAACAATGCAGTGAAGTTGTTTTGCAGTTTCTTCTTGAATACCCTCTTGGTTTCAAGCAATTGCAACAACCCTTAGATTTCTTAGCAATTCACCATTTTGAACTAGTGATTCGCCATTTTGTATTAGTGAGTCACTATGATTTTACAAGATAATATAATTTGGTGAGAGATTCGTAACAAAAATTATATATACACATTATATTATTAATAAAATCGTCTTCCATTTTTCCTATGTATCATGGGGATTCATGCATTATATTATACATATAAATTTAAGGGGGTTCTTAAAATTTTCGCTAGTTATGTGTTGACACCCTAATTAACACACATCTCCTACATTTACTTTTCACACAAATGCCCTTCCTTAAATAGCTATGGTTGATTAAATGAGGTAGTAATGGGTTGGAATTGTTATTTTTGGTTAATTCTATATAAATCAATGGCATTGGTGTTGTTTTATTGATGATACAATTTTGTTGTATGGAGTATTTTTTTTTTTTAATTTAATTTAATTTTGTGAGTGGTTGAATTACTTTTTAGATAATAAAAATAGATTTAGTATTATTGGTATTTAAAATTTTGAAGTTCAACCATTGTAATTTAAGTTTTTAAATTTTTTAATCAATTTTTAAATCTTACTAAATTTTCATAATTTTATAAAAAAATTATAACCTAAATCTTTAAAAAATATATATTCTAAATTAAATTTATTTATAAAAAATTTAAATAACAAAATAACACAATCTCATCTTTTTAAAACCTGCAAAACTTCTAATAATTAGAACATGCCCTCCATAACGAAAACTAAAAAATAGTGGAAGATGGACCGTGGGCTTCATTTACAGAAAATTTATTGGAAAAGTTGGTGATGATATATATCTTGTGGTCTTCCGGCGTGCAGATCATGGTGGCCCCGGAGAGAGATTCGCATGAGTATTTGTGTTAGTTGTTACCCATTATCTACTTCACCACCAGACACAGACGCGTCTTCTAGATGCGCGTCAAGTACACCTTACACTGTATTTGTATTAATGGTTATTTACTTCAGTCGGATAATGGTGGGGCCCTCCAAGGGTGAAGATACTTCGGTAGAAAAACACCATAGCAGAAAATCTGATCTGTCTCTATGAACACCTTAGCAGTTCACCTCTTTCCAAAATCCATTTTTCATTGCTGGTCCTAATATCTGATTGCGAGACATAATTTACAAACCTAATTACCCATGACCAGCATTATATTCACTTAAGCCAACTGGGATCATCCGAATCCTTATACCTGGTATGGAAACTACTTACTTGCCATGACTTGACCGTACTTTCAGTCTCTCCTGCGTAGAATATTCCATATCCTACTCACCTACATAGAAACCCAACCTCTTTATAATGCCTAGTAGTTTTAAAGGACAATGTATCCTCCTCACCTAAATAGAAACCCAACCTCCCTATAATGCTTAGTAGTTTTAAAGGACAATGTACAACTAACAACGAAACCTTGTAATTCAAGTCTCAAGTAGGGGAGCCATATTTCCCATGCTATCGGGCCATAAATGAACGGCGGGTGTATATGCCTATTGTTCGATTTTGCTAACGATTTCGGCCTTAGCAAAATCGAACAGTGGTCATATACACCAGCCCGTTCATTTATGGCCCGATAGCATGGGATTTATTGACGGCCGTCTCAAGCAAGTATTTGTACTTGCAAAATATCAAGAGAGATGGAAATTGTACCAATCACTTATCAAGTGAACAAATCAGTTGAATTTGTCCTTCTCTATTGCCAAGGGTAATGTTATGTTAGATGATCCAAAATAAAATATTATCATAGGTTATAAAATTGGAATAAAATAATTATTAATTTAAAATATTAAATTATTAATTATTAATCTAGAATATTTAATTAGTTAATGGAGACATTTAGAATTAGTATATTGTTGTAACACGATATGACTCTACAAATGTGTCCTATCTTAGGCTCTAATTTAGGAGAATTGTTAGTAAATTGTTTGAATAGCTTTTATTGTAAGTGGACACTTGTTATTTAATAAGTGATCCATAATTAGAGGTAGTTAGGACATTGAGCTTATAAATATCTCATTATAATTAGAGGTAGTTAGGACATTGAGCTTATAAATATCTCATTGCAAGAGCCTTTTGTTGTTCAGGTGTAAACTCTTGCAAAATTCCAAATGCAATTGTTTTTCTTATTAATAAAATTTACGTGTACACTTATGCCATTCCTATGGTATCAGAGCTTCAATAATGCTGCAGTTGATGTGAGGAGACGATTACAGCTTTATAAGTTTTTGGAAAACTCCATTGAATTGATCAGCAAATGATTAGTATGGAAATTGTCCAGTTTTGTGTTCAATAAAAAAGAAATTTTATTATTTTATTGATTTTAGATTTTTAATCTAAAAATCAAATTTTTGTACTATTATAAAAAATATTGTCTTATTTGCTCCGCTTCAACAATTTCTCTGTGTCTTAATCGCTGTTCTATTTATTCACTGCATGGCTTTACCTTGCCCCAATGCCTCTGAGCACTAAATCAATCCAACATATCAACCCCAGAGATATTAATTCCCATTTTTGGTAGGATAAATCATATCAGTGAAGATCCCACACGATCCTGCCCCGGCAGCACTGCCGTCAAGCTTGACATATCCATCTTCTCCCCGGCTACTACTCTACGAATTCTTTCCAATAAGGACCCCATCGCTATCATAACCAACTATTAAAATGGTGTGCTTCTCTTTGATTCCACATCTCCGGTGAATGATGACTCGTCATAGTATTTAACCAGAACGTGATGCCATTTTTTTTCTAAATAGAAGGGAATTGTTGTGTCTGCGAGATAAATACTTTTGTGTCCCCCAGGAATTGTATCCAAGTGTATTTTCAAGGTTATTATAAAGGAAATGTTGCTAGGAAAATCAATGAATTTGTTGCTGCTTATGATTTCATGAACTCAAACACAAAGAACTTCAATGTCTATGTTGAGTATAATTCAACATTTAATAATGGGACTAGAAATGTGCCATATGCACTACTGTGAATACCACAGTCTATGAATCTGGGTTCGCTAGCATTTCTTCATCTACTGAAAAGAGCATATACAGAGTAAAATGAAGCTTCAGGCTTTAGCAGCCAAATTCAATTTAATGTTTTTTTTGTTTTGATGTCTGCAAATCTGAACAGTTGTCATCGCCATTAATTTAGTCGATGGGTGCTCCTTCTCCTTCACCTGAAGTCGAGTCCAAAAAAGGCCCTATAGAATTGTTGATTGTGGGGAGCTGGTCCGTCGTGGTTGAGGCTTTAATTGTTTCAATTGAGTGATCGTCTGAGAAAAAAATTATGTTTCGTATGAAAAGCAGCTTTAATTATCACAGTTATTCCAGCTATCTTGATCATATATGTGTAGGAATTTACAGGGTAAGTTCCTCAGACAAAACACCAAAAGGACACCGCTCACAAACAGATCACAGATCAATACACCAGTATTTTGACGTGGTT